>ML826640.1:0-13684 GCA_009831015.1 Picea engelmannii
TATTTACAATATATTACATAATTTATAAACCAATAAAGTATAAATATAGACAGAGTGACATTTCCATCACAACAGTCATCAAGACAAAAGACAATGTCTAAGAAACAAGACAAGAAAATATGGACCGCATAATGACATAGAAATTTAAATGATCATTTCATTAGGCACAAAAAATATTATGATAGATACACATTTGAAATCTCAATATTGAAAACAAAGTCTCTGAGATTACAATAATGTAATATCCCAAAATAGTTCTCTGGGAATCTTTAAAAATAATAGGTATGTATTTTAAATACAAATAAAATGTCTTGAAAACAAGATTTGTGTTTCTCCTTCAAAGAGGGCTGGCATGGGGTGCCCGCGGACCATAAAATTAAAATACGTGGAAGAAACAAGAAGAAAAATAAAGTATCATCCCCAGTTTCACAATTAAATGAGACATGTAAGGCAATGTGAAAAATGATTGTAGAAGAATGACAAGAAGTGAGAAAACATTGACTCTTGACTCACTATGATGGAAAGTTTTTTTGAACCCTTTACTTGCTTGGAGGTTCCTCTTTTGTAGATTCTTGTTGTTGTTGAGGTGGCATAACTGCTGCAACCATTTCTTATTGATTTGGCTTAGTAATTTTGATTAAGTCATTTCTTAAACATTCCTCAATATATTCCCTCATGTGGGCCATCGTGATCGCATGCCTTCTCTTTATCTCAAACAATTCATTCTCCATTTCTCTCAAATCCATTCTTGATTGGTGCAACATGTCATCTACCTCATCATTTTTGTTGATGTATCTGACTAGCCACCTCTCGACTTCTTCTTCGGAGAATTCTATTCTTTCGATGAACTCATTTTCCCAGGAAACCTTCAATACATTAAGTTGTTCTATTAATGTTTCTTTGGATGAAAGCATTGTATCCATTAATAGACTCGAGCCATCAAGTTCTTTCATAAGGTCAACAAGCTTAAAGAATAGGTCACCTTTTTCGTTTTTCAAAGAATCTAATTCACT
Source organism: Picea engelmannii (assembly GCA_009831015.1). NCBI lineage: Eukaryota > Viridiplantae > Streptophyta > Pinopsida > Pinales > Pinaceae > Picea > Picea engelmannii. The sequence continues at coordinate 1,014 of ML826640.1, forward strand.
TATCGTTTCTCTCAAATTTTTAATTATCTTCAACCAACATGCATTGATTTGCTTCATCCTGGTGTTTGAAGGAAGGTTCTACTCTCTTATGTGGATATCTCTGGCTTGAAATTATGGATGAAAATTTACCCACAACGTCCTTGTAGAAACCTTCATCATTCTCTAGGTCCCTTTGAAAATATTATTTAAAATTATTGATTCTTGTTGCAAAGTTAATGGCATTTTGAGCAAGATCCCAAATTTATTGAATTAAATATATCCTTTTCTGGACATCGTCTCCAACTATTTTTTTTATTGCTTGCAGTAGACTTGATGAAGCTTAATATTTTCTATTGTTTATGGGACATATTTTAAAGTGAGAGTTGGTTGAATTGCACTCAAAGGTTCTAGGAATAAAGGTCATGGATATAGGGTTGCCTCTAATGATTGTATTTTTCGTTTTAGTTCCATTTTTTTTTTCTATAGTGTTGACAGATTGTTTCATGGCTTCTTCGATTGCATCATGGAATTGTACGATCTTTGATGGTGCAACCCCATCAAAATCAATTGTTGATTTCCATATCTATGGAATTTTTTTTATTTTTTGCATTATATTTTTCAATTAAATTTTTTTTGGACACTCGATTGTAGGCTATTGGAGTAAGATTACATATTCCTCTTCTAAAATATTCGATTCCTGGGTGACTAGGGATTCAATAATTTCTCAAGTTTCCAGCAGTCTTTGTTTATACCAACCGAGTTTTTTGATAAGCTCATCCACGTCCATGGTTCATGGGATTTTTGAGTTTCAGGTATGCTTAACCCTGTTGTTTGTGTATTCCTTTTTATTTTCACAAAAGTATATATAATATGATATTTTTCAAGGTTTTTCTTTGGTGGGTCTTTATCATCGCTATCATATAAACTTTCGATCGATGTTTTTCTCATCTCGATACAACTTCTACTAGGTTTCGTTCTTACCAGGGTACTTTTTTGGGAAAATTTTGGTGAATTAAGATTTATGTCTACTACTTCTCTTCCATGTTGTCTATATCCTTCATTAGTACTAATTAATTCCTCCATGTCATGCAAATCTTGGTCAGCTGAAACTTTAGGGAGATCTAATTTTTCTCCACTTCCTTCTTTAAATTACTTAATTTTGGTAAATTAATAAGAATAACCAATTGATTCCAAGTGTGCAATAAACATATCATTAGGGTTGAAACCATCACCAAGTTTATTTTCTTTTAAGCTGAGTTGGTCAAAATTACCTACTAGTTCATCTAGATGGGATATATGTTTTAATGTATTTTGTGCAACTTTCCAAGGAAAGGGAATGAATTGATTCTTCTCTTTTGATTGAAAAATAGATCCCAAGAATTGTATTTCCTGCAAAATTCCACTACAAAATGTTTTTCTAATACATAGAATGGGAGAAGGAAAGATTTTTCTTCACACCCAAATATCCTGATAATACTGAAATCCTCAGAAGTCACAAAAAATCCTTTCCCTGCAAGAAATGTAGTGGCTTTGAGTGATAAACTTGACATTCTAGGGCCAAACATTAACTTCTTGAATTCTGAAATGAAACTATTTTGGACTGGATAAACGTTATACTAAGATTTGTGCATATATAGGGTTGAATACCACGTGAATATTGGTTCTTATTTATAATCAATTCTCCTTTCCCTCATCAAGTCCTCAAATACATGACAATAGACTATGGAGAAAATGAGCTAGGACTTCATATAAAATTTACAAGTCTTTTTCAAATTACTTAACTAGAATGAAACTTCACTAGAAATAATGTGGCCCTAATCCATGATGGATTTTTTATGCTGAGTAATGTGAAGTACATAAACAATATTTCTTGGCATAGATGTCATATATTCCAGACCAATAATATGATCAAATAACCAGGAAATTCCTTGTATGGATTTTTCAAGGAACTTACCTCAATTTTGGAAACACTAGTGTTATTATTTGGGCCGACCAGATAATTACTAAAACATTTATCTCCTCCTTTGTGCTATATGATGAATTAAATAGAATATTTCTCCTTGATTGACATGGTGGGAATGGGAATCCAAATCATTTTGGTGAATATTGAATGAGTTAAATAAATGGGTTGTTGTTCTTGAAGTTGGATTATTCACTTCTCAAAATTGATTTTTTTTGCACACCACTGAATAAGTTCTCTGAATTTTTTTGCCTTTGGTATGCAACCATAAAGGGCTATGTTTGAGGTCCAAATAAGGTTCATATTTTCTTATCTAAAGAGAAATCCTTACAGTAGTTGTATTCTCGTGATTGTTACCCCCCATTTCTAGTGTTAACTATGGAGATGATGTCTCAAGGCCCTTAGGCTGAAGACATGGAGTGTCAAGAGCCAGATGAGAAGACAAAGCCCTTAATATTATCACATAACGCCATTGATCAATAGTACTATCATACACCACGTCATATTGGCCCAAAAATAACAGTATGTCTTAGTCCATGAGGTAACAAGTCTGGTGTCGTGGTAGGTGTCATTTTAATAATTGAAGAATTTGAACATGTTGAAAAGGGTCCTTTCTTGATTTTGAAAATTCTTGGTTGGAAATGATTCCTTTTTCCTCATTTCACCTTGGTGATTCACATGTTTTTCTAGCAAGTGGGTCACCCTCAAGAAAAGGGTTTCTACTAGGGGGTCTCCTTAAAGGGTCATCGTACCATTCCCACACATACTTATCATTTTCCTTACTTTGTCCTTTATGTTTCCTCACCTTTTGGATTTTCTAGCATTACTGACCCAAGAAAGGCTTGTAACTCATTTCATGGGAAGAAGGGGCTAAAGGCCCAGAAGGATTGTAGCTGGAAAAAGATAAAATCCAAACATTATCCTCTATATGCTCTCCCTAGGGTCCTGAGAGCAATGGATATCTTCTCCATAAAAATCAAGGACCTGTAAAATAAAACACATAACTAATAAATGTCTCATTTATTGAGGGAATGAATTTGCGGTGTCTTTTAATTTCCTTGGACATGGCACTCAATGTGTTCCTATATTGAAGTGGCATTGTGGTACTCTTTACTTTCCCTTGCATATAGTACTCAATGTTTATACCTTAATCAATTAATGGAAAATAAAGGGTTTGGAAAAAGGTTGCATTGAAAATGAGGATGCAACACACCCTCTACAAAGGAAACCATAAATGAGACAATATGAGCCCTTGTATGTCAAGAAACCCCATGCTCAAAATTCATACAACCATCCACCTCATACTCTTTTACATGACTTAGAAAGGGTCTTCTTGGGAAACACTCATTGACTTTGGGAATGATCTACCCAATAAGGAACCATGAACACCCTCCTATACTTAAATTTGACAAGTTGTATAAGGTCTTTGAGAATTTGTTTATTTTGAAAATGGGGGATTTGATGCACATGTTCAAGTGGCTCTTTTATTAAATATGGCTTACTTGAAATGATACATGTGACTTATGGACCCTTGGAGGGAGTACTTGTTTATCTTTGCATGACCCTTCTAGGTGAAATTTTTTCCATGGAGGCACAAGGTGCTAGTAAAACAGGATCGCGGAACAATAAAATAAAACAAATGCGGAAATAAAACACAGAAGATACACAATACAATAGAGACACATATATATGTGGTTCAACCTGTGTGGGCTACGCCCACTAGAGAAATTACTATGTCCTTCCTTTTTATTATCCACCAAATAAAGGTACACAACCTACAACACACCCATTGTAACTTCCTCTTCTTTCTCACTCAGTCTCCTCACTCAGAATACATTATTCACAATAATACATAGCCACGATACATTTCCCTCATAAAATATGGTTGCCTTATAGGGAAAAAAACCCTAACATAGATTCTATCGTCATATTTGTGACCTTATAATGAATGTTCCAGATTTACTATGATATTACAATATACATTTACAATGCAATTTTTCCTTCAAGGGCTCACTTGCCCCTAGACCCCGCAGGAGGGGCAAGCCCCCCCTACACTCCCCCTCGTGGAGGAGTGTACATTATTCTGGGGTGTAAATCCTTCATGGGGTATAAACACAATTGAAAAAAAAGACCTCTGAATCAGGAATATAATCATGCTCTACAACCACAAATATCCCACTTGGACACTGATATCAACAAATTCATCATTGTTGTATCTGTTGGACTATGATCCTTTTTGGACTTGGAAAATTTCTCATCTTCACCTTCATGCTTGAAGACCAACTGAAACTGAGAATAAACTCAGTTTCTTCCTGCTTACTCCCTTTGTTAACATGTCTACAGGATTCTGGCTAGTGTGTATATTTTCCAACTTTATGAAATGGTACCTCAGTTGTATATGCTTAGTATTCGAATGGAAGGCTGAGTTCTTTTCAAGATGAATGACACTCTCATTGTCATAGTACAATCCAATATTCTCTTTCTTCTTTCCCAATTCCTCCATAAAACTCTGTAATCAAATCATCCCTTTACTAGCCTCTATAACAACAACATACTCTACCTCTGTTGTTGAAAGTGAAAAAACCTTTTGCAGTTTTGAAATCCAACTTACTGTTATTCCACCTATAGTAAAAACATACCATGTGGTTCTCCTCTTGCTATCTTTATCACCTGCCATATATGAATCAACATATCTTTGTAGAATAGTGTCTGAAACTACAAAACATAATGCATGAGTAGCAATACCTCTCAAATACCTGAGAATCCACTTTAGTCCCTCCCAATGTTCTTTACATAGATTTTTCATATACCTTCTCACAACTCCCACTGCATGTGAAATATCTGCTCTTATGAAAACCATCACATACATCAATCTGTCAAATGTTGATGAATAAGGGACCCTGGACATGTATTTTATCTCTTCTTGTGTCTTGGGACATTTCCTTAGTTAATTTGAAATGGTTTGCCAAAGGTGTACTAACTAGTTTTGCATTCTGCATTCTAAACCTCTCCAACACCTTCTCTATGTACTCACCCTGAGACAATGTCAAGTTGTGATTTTTCTTGTCTCTTGTTATTCTCATACCAAGGATTTTCTTTGCAACACCCAAATCCTTCATCCCAAATGAATTAGTTGATTTCTTCTTGAGCACATTTATATCCTGCATATTAGACCTTGAAACAAGCATGCCATCTACATACAATAGTAAGATAATATAGCTTCCATTTTCTATCTTTTTAAAATAAACACAATGATCAGAATAACATCTGCTATAACCTTGTTCTACCATAAACCTATTAAATTTCAAATACCATTGCCTTTAAGCTTTCTTTAGGCCATACAATCTCTTCTTCAACATGCATACCAAATTATCCTTCCCTTTGACCTCATACCCCTATGGCCACTACATATAAATCTCTTCCTCCAAATCCCCATGGAGAAAAGTTGCTTTTACATCTAACTATTCAAGATGCAAATCTTCTATTGCCACAATACTTAAAATAGTCCTAATTGAAGTCATTTTAACAATAGGAGAAAATATTTTATCAAAATCTATACCTTTATTTTGTGAAAATCCCTTTACAACAAGTCTAGACTTGTATTGCTTTTTGCCTCCATATTCTTCCTTCAACTTATAAACCCATTTATTTTGCAATGCTCTTTTTCCTGTAGGAAACTGAGTCAAATCCCAAGTCTGGTTATTTACTAGGGAATCCATTTTCTCTTTCATTCCTTGCTCCCACTTCTTTTTAGTGTCTACCTACATTGTCTCTTCATAACATTCTAGTTCACCAGAATCAGTCAACAATAAATAATACAATGAAGGAAAGTATTGTTCATGGGGTCTACTTAACCTGGTAGATCTTCTAACAACACTTGCAGGAGTTTGAGGTACCTATTGCTCCTGTTGTTTGATTTTATGGTACCTTTGGAATTTCTTTTTCAGTGATCTCATCAAGCACTGTGTGTTGAGGAAAATATATGAAATGATCTTACTCAAGCATTTTCAGATCCTACTTGGATAAAGAAAAATAGATAGGAATATCACCCTATGTTTATAGCCATCAAAATTGGTATCCCAATTCACAAGTATTGATTACAAGTGCTTAGGCTATTTTTTTTTATAAATAAAAGCTTTCTGAAAAATTCATTATTTATGTAATTTTCTGAACATAATAGGTGTTGAAATAAATATAGCGACAAAAGTAAAGACACCAAGTCAACAATAAAAAAAGATGAGACATAAAGAAATCCTTTATTTCATTCAAATTCATCAAAGAATCATTCTCTTTACAAAATTTCCCGAGGAAGTTTTGGACCAAAGTCAAACTTAGACGTCCCTGATAAAACATACAAAAGGACTTCTGACTTAAAGTAAAAAACTGAACTTTAAAAGATGGATCAGCTTGCCACAAATTAATTCCCACTCGACTCTGCACAGTAGCCTTTGTCAGTCATGAAATCTAATTCACAAACAAACAAGTCTACACAGACTATCAAAGATAGATCAACACCTATGAAAAACAAGTGTTTGAATGATGTAATTTAGCCCCGAATCTTGCTGTCTACAATAGGACCCTTCTCTCATAAAAAAAATTATACTTCTAATGAATTAAGGAATGAATGAAAACTAAATTATCTCAACAGAACTGAAAGAGCAAAGCTTAGTATGCTTCTCCTTCTATTCTCCTTTTGTTCCTCCTTTTCCTTTTGCCTTTAAGCAATTTAGAATTCATTGAAGTAGTTGAACTACTTCCTTAGTTAAGTTAACTAAAACTGAACCGAATTTTTATTCAAGGGGGAAAAATAATAAAATCATAATAAGGGTTTAAAATAAATAATAACTAGTAGGTGGGACCCTTTGTGATTCCATTTAGTTCTCTAACAATGATAACACAACTAGTTAAGCAAACAAAACATCCCTCCTTGTGAATCCCATCATCATTTTCATACTTTGATAATTTATATCAATGATAATTGAAATTATTTCCAAAAATATATTACCCATATATTCAAAAAATAATGTGTTGTCAAAAGTTTCAGAAGTCAACTGTTCTCAACAATAAATAAATAAAAAATTTAAATCCATATTTTCCACTCCGGGAGGCAATCTTTCCCTTGTTGATGCTGCCACCTTTTGATCTCTATGAATTTTCCTTAGGCTATGTGGAGCCTTTAGGCCTAATCTCATTGATCACATGAGAGAAATCATATCTCAAATGAATGCGGGAGGACACGAATTTATCAGAGTCATTTGAGGTTGAGGAAGGGGCAACAATGGATTTTCCTTTTTCAGGAGCATGGTGGGCCTCGATTTTCAACATTTTTCTTGCATGGGAAGACTGAACTGGTGAGTGGATAGGGGAAACTTGGACAATTTGATTGATAAGTGGGGGAGAAGGTAAAGACAATTTAGTCCAACCACGATGTTGGGAGACTGTCATGATGGAATATCCAACAATACTGAGAGGGGGGGGGTGAATCAATATTGCCTAATTTTTCATATTAATTTCACCAATATTTAAGCACACACATTAATTATTCAATTAAGAAATATATGATGACCAAAAATCCTAATGAACACAAGATTTTATCATGTAACCCAATAGGGAAAACCACCAACTCTTTTCTCATTAATAAACTGTTCTTTTACAAAACTGTTTTCAAGCTACAATTTGATGGAGAGACTTTCCCCAAGTTTCTTCAGCTATGACTGAAGGGATGTTGCCACACCCCATTTACCAACTATAACTAAAGGAGGCTATGACTCCCTGTTTATTCAACTTCAACTAACAAGGAAGCACCAACTCCCCTTGTTCACCAACACCAACTGGTAGGAGGCTAGAACCCCTTATTTAGTCAGCTACAACTAACAAGGAAGCACCAACTCCCTATGTTAACCAACACCAATTGGTTGGAGGCTACAACCCCCTATTTAGTCAGCTACAACTAACAAGGAAGAACCAACTCCCTGTGCAGGCACCAACCTGACCTTGCACCAACCAACCACCCTTATTTTCAAAATGCAATTCAACAAGGTCTTTTCTTCATTGAATTTGACTCATGCAGCCATTAACACAAGTCCTATCAGATTTAACTTATTGACTTCGACTTGTTTTCCCTTGCTCCACCCTTCCACCCTTGATGAAGGTTATAACATTTATAACACTTTTACCGTACTCTGTTCAAACAACCAAAGATACTATCAATTCTTCAAGTCTTCTTAGAATCATTAACTGTTGTAGTTTCTACTTGTCTGCTGCAACCTCTGCTTGTATGGACTTCTGGTTATCTGCAATCAGACTTCATCTCTTTCACTTTGGCTTCTGTCATTTAGTCTTCAATGAATCTATTGTAGTCCAATAAAGGTATTCTATGTCAAATACTGGATTGCATAACTGCTGCTTTGTCTTCTTCTATTCTTGATTTTCAATAAGACATCGACAAGTCCATTAGAACCATCAGTGCTTCATATTTAACTCTGCTTCTATTTTTATCTTCTTATATGAACTTGTAATGTACCTTTCCAAATAGGAGCTCCAGAGAGGAGGCTTAATGGTCTAAATTGCCCCGTTAGACTATATCCAGGGCCAAAGAGGGGTAAACAAGGTTACTAGAGGTCACTCCAGTCACAGGTGTTATATTCAGAAAGTGACATTGAGCTAAAAAGGGTTAAAAGCACTTTTAAGTCATTATGAGCTAAAAATAGAAGTCAACAATGAATTAAAGTTTCAACAGTGATTTAGGGTTTTGGAAGTGAACAGTGAATTAGGGTTTCAACATGATTTAGGGTTTTGGAAATCTATAAATAAAGGGTCATCGACCTAATTAATCATTATGCAGATTATGACTTGTCATTGAGGAGAATATGCACATCTCAGGAGAGATAGTTCAGTGTATTCCAGGAGGAAGACACCAGTTGGTTGATTTCGGTGTTGAAAGACACACCCTAGTCACCAGGAAGATCATCCAGGTCTTCCATCATTCTTCATTGATTCCGCAATGCTCCCATATTCCGGGTATTATCTTTTAGTTGCTTATTTGTATTCTGGCTAAGATCCTTTTGTCTTTTGATCTAGCCGAGTGTTGTTATTTTATTCAGCCGCAGTTGCTTATTTGCATTCCGGCTAAGATCCTTTTCCCGTTGATATAGTCGAGTATTGTCAGTTTATTTAGCCACATTCGACCATTTTGTAATCCACAGAGATATCATAATACAAACTTTTTAGTCCTTTGTCGCGTTTATTATTTGTATGATCATTTATATGCTATAAAACTTTGATCCTACACACACATTAGAAACATTTCCTAGACTAGGCAAGTCAGGAACATTACAGTGGTATCAGAGCTTTAGTCTTGCCAGCCTGTGACTAAAGACAATAAGTGCAGCAGAAGACCCAGAGGGCCGTGAAAACATAGGTGAAGAATATGTCACTTACAACAGGCATCAGGAAAGAAGGCATAGGCCTGATTTTCCCCCTTTTCCTCCTAGCTCAAATGAAGAGGAAGAGGCACACAGAGAAGCAGAGAGAAGGGAAAAGTGCGAGGAAGAGAGGATTCTAGGAGACATATATGAGCGACCAGAGGGCAGTGGCAAGGCCCCCGTAGATCCAGAGGCAACTTTCATGCAGGTTATCAATAGTATGTTAGCTAGTCAATGGACCATGTCTCAGTCCTTGGCACAGGTGGTTGATAGATTGGCTAGAGTGGGCACCCCAGATACACAAGTCCCACATGAAGCACTGGGGAAATTGGGAGAAAGTATTAGACCCCAGTCACCCTCTCGCACATACATATTTGTGAGTAGGATTCGCAGACCCTTGTTTCCCATTTTATAGAGGGAACAACTGTTAGCATCATCGCCACCAATAGCATAGACGCCACCCACTTGTGCCGATGACATTGTAGAGTATAGGAGGGAGTACACAACATTGGGTCGTGACTTCCATCAGGACATGACCTTAGTCGAGTACTATGGACTCAGACTTAGGAATCACCCCAGATAGCCTCAGAGGGGAGGACCACAACAACAACAGGGGCATAACCTCGATTTCATCCAAAAAGTTGGGAAACTCACCATCCCTTCTTTTGATGGATCTTCCAAATACACCTCCAAAGCTTGGGTACAAAAGCTAGACACGTATTACAAGCTCAACCAGATGATCGAGACAGAGGCCATCAGTTTCGTGACCTTACACTTGGAGGGTGAGGCACATGAGTGGTGGTATCTATTGGTTGTGGAGCCTGATTATCTTCCTGATTCAGAGGTCTTTTACTTTCAGCCATGTTTATACCCCATGAAGTATTTACACCCTAGAAGTATGTACACTCTTCCACGTGGGGGAGTGCAGAGGGGGGTACTCCCTCTGCGGGGTTCGAGGGGGCTATCCCCCCGGTTGGGGGGTCTGGGGGCAAGCGGGCCCCTAGTGGGGGTTTGAGGGCGAAGCCCCCGAAGGAAAAATTGCCTTGTAAATATATATTGTAATTTCATTGTAAATCTGGACTGTTCATTATAAGGTCATAGATCTAACGATAGAGATTATGTTAGGGTTTTTTCCCTAGAAGGCAACCCTCTTTTATGAGGGAAATGTATTGCAACTACGGTTGATGACAAATATTGTATTCTGAGAGAGGAGACTATGAGATAAAGAAGAGGAAGTTACAGCAGGTTTTGCTGTAGGTTGTATCCCTTCATTTGTTGGATAATAATAAAGGAAGGACCTGGCAATTTCTCTGGTGGACGTAGCCCACACTAGGTGAACCACGTAAATCCGTGTCTCTCTTGTATTGTGTATCTTCTATGTTTTGTTTCTGCATTTGTTTTATTTTATTGCTCCATGGTCCTATTTTTCTAACAACTGGTATCAGAGCGAAAGGTAACTCAAAGGAAAAGAGGGTTCCTGGTTCGAGTGGGAGCAATGTCGGAAGATGGAAAGTTTAGGGTCGATAAATTTAATGGCCAAAACTACCAATTATGGAAGATGAATATGGAAGATTATTTATATCAGAAGGATCTATTCCTACCATTGGGTGGAGTAGCAAAGAAGCCGACATCCATGAAGGATGAAGAATGGGAGATTCTTGACAGAAAGGCTCTAGGAACGATATGGCTGATCCTGGCAGTGTCGGTGGCTTTCATTATTTCCAAAGAAAAGACAACGAAGGGTTTGATGGATGCATTGGCCAAATTGTATGAAAAACCCTCGGCGTCCAATAAGGTATTTCTAATGAAGAGATTATTTAATATGAAGATGTCAGAAGGTGGGTCTGTTGCAGAGCATTTAAATGAATTTAATACGGTTACTAATCAACTAAGTTATGTAAAAGTGGACTTTGATGATGAGGTCAGGGCTCTTCTAACCTTGTGCTCATTTCCAGAAAGATGGAATAGCTTGGTCATGGTTGTAAGTAAATCTGTCTCTGGTTCAAATACTTTAAAATTTGATGATGTTGTTGGTGTTATCCTTAGTGAGGAAATGCAACGGAAAAGCACATGTGAGGCATCAGGTAATGCGTTGAACATGGAGAACAGGGGAAGACAAAAGGATAGAGGAAAGGGCTTAGGGAACCACATAAATTATAGGAAGGGCAGATCCAAATCTAGACTTGGAAATATAGAGTGCTGGAATTGTGGGAAGAAAGAACATCTGAGGAAAGACTGTAGAGCTCCAAAGAAACAAAGAGATGGATAGCAGGAGAGAAATCAGGAAGCAAATGTAACAGGTGATGTGTTACAAGATGCTTTGATTCTTTCTGTAGATAATATTTATGAGTCTTGGGTAGTAGATTCTATGGCTTCATTTCATGCCACACCCCATAGGAAACATTTTCTAGATTATGTTCAAGGTGATTTTGGACAGGTTCATTTGGGTGATGATGAACCATGCAAAATTGTTGGAATGGGAAAGGTAAAAATAAAACAACGAAATGGAAACCAATGGTTGTTGAAAGAGGTAAGACATGTTCCAGATTTAAGAAAAAATTTAATTTCAACAGGGAAGTTGGCAAGTGAAGGTTGTATATCCATATTTACAGATAAGACGTGGAAGGTCATCAAAGGATCATTGGTGATATCAAAAGGAGAGAAGGTAGGTACATTGTATTTATGTATTGGTAATATCGACTCTTCTAGATATTTAGCTTCTATAGGAGTGGATACAGCACTATGGCATCATAGGCTGGGACACATGAGTGATAAGGGTATGCAGATCCTTCGCAAAAGAAATTTGCTGCCAGATCTTAAAAAAATTGATTTGGACTTCTGTGAGCATTGTGTTTATGGAAAACAAAAGAGAGTCATATTTCTCAGAGTCGTAAAAGAAAAGAAGAATGAAAGGTTAGAGCTTGTGCATACAGATGTATGGGGACCATCTCAGGTATCATCTCTTGGTGGCTCTAATTATTATGTTACTTTTATTGATGACACAACTAGAAAAACTTGGGTTTATTGCATTCGACAAAAATCTGATGTTCTTGATACTTTTAAGAAATGGAAAGCTTTAGTTGAGAATGAGACAAGAAAAAGTTTGAAGTGTCTCAGATCAGATAATGGAGGTGAATATTGAAACAAGGAGTTTGATGATTACTTTTCATACCATGGGATTCGTAGAGATAAGACAGTTCCAAGAACACCACAAGAAAATGGTGTGTCAGAAAGGATGAATAGGACAATCATGGAGTGTGCAAGGAGTATGAGATTGCATGCCGGTTTGCCCTTACAGTTCTGGGAAG
>ML826640.1:40948-60792 GCA_009831015.1 Picea engelmannii
CAATAAGCATTGAACATGATATAAACATAATGTAATAAATTGAACCTCACAAGTAATATACTTTTGGATGAAGTATATTACATCCTTTTAGGGTTCAATGATTGAATCTCATGCACATCCATTGCTCCAATCAAGGTCTAGTGTGTCTGACTGCATAAATTGATGCCATGCATTTGGTTCAATGTTTTATTTTTGAACCAACGCTCTCCTATTTGTGGTATACTTGCAGTGAATGTTATTGAAGCTTCTGAAATTGGAATTAACATACCTCCTACCTATGGACATGCCCCATTGTATGTCTCTACAAATTATAGAGGAAAATATTTCGTTATAACTCTGAAAGCTTTGAAAGAAGTTCAACCAACCTGCTCTTCGAAAAATCTTGCCACATTTTGTAAATGCTTCCAAAATCTCAGTATGTTCGGGCTCATGTCGATCAGTTCTACCTCCCATCACTAATATTGAGGAGAAGAATGAAGAACTACAATGATGTTAACCCCAATTACAATGAAAAAAAACTAGGATTTGTTTACAGAACGGTAATGGCAAACGGAAAACGAGAAACAGAGTGGAAGAATAGTTCAAATGATGAAATTTCATGTGTTGGCAGGACATATGGCTATATCGTCGTCATTTTTTAACTAACCTGTATAATCATATTTGGATTTATAAATAAGTCATAATCGCGGATTTGAAAAATCGTCATTATATGTCATCATAAAAGCATGCAACAAATTTTGTGAAATCTTGGGATCATTGGATTTGAATAATCATACTAATATTTTATATGGTATGATTATTCTTATTTTAAGGAAATTATAAGGAAAAATATAGTTGATATTAAAATTTCTAAAAAAAAATCGAAAAGTTTTATTAGAAAACAAAAAAAAATTACCTTGTGACTCTGTTCCCATGATGTTTTACCAACATGTCTAAAAATTTTCCTTTGAAAGGGAAATTTCTTTTAGCGTTCAATATGAAAAATAGAGATCTTGCAAAATAGAAGTTTTTGAATAATTGATGAATTTTGTGCAGATCTCCAATCCTTTCAAACTGTAATAATTTATTTGTAGTGGATTCTAAATTCTGTAATGTGTGAAATTATGAATAGGTTGCAAGTTGTTGAAAAACTTGTAGAAACTACAAAATGTTTGAAAACTTGTAGTTTATTAAAAATCTGCAAAAACTTGTAGCAAATTGAAAACAATCACTTTGTTTTCTAGAATTTGGTTTTCAAACAAAGTTTATCTAACCATGCCTTAAGAAGGTTTTCATAGTTGAACTTTATGTATATATATATGATAGAAGTAGGTGCAATACCCCTTTTACTTACAACCTCCATTTTGAACTGCTTTATCAAATCTTGAACACATTCTTCTTTAGCTATTGGTTTATGATATAGTCTCAATCAATGGCCATTAGCCATGAATGAGATTCCTTCACCATTAATAGTCTTCAATTTCATGGAACCATTATAAATAACAATATCTATTTTATATGGCCCCAACCAATGAGTAGAGAATTTTCCTTGAAAATCCTTGAATTTTGAATTAAAAAGTAAGGCCCAATCACATGACTTATTCTTGTTGATGAACTTGTTGTGTCATTTTCCCCTTTGTTGCTGAATAGTAATGGTGTGTTGAAGGGAATCCTGGTGCATTTCATCAAGCTCATTGATTTGCTCCAGCCTGTGTTTCTGTGCTTCTAAAAGATCCATTCCTACTTTCATTGCAGTTCTTAAAGTTTTAACTTGAAATTCAATAGGTAGAAATGCATGCTTACCATATAGTAATTCATAAGGTGTGAATCCAACAATGTTTCTCCATGTTATACGATATACCCAATTTGTTTCTAGAAGCCTATCTTCCCAATATTTATGATGAAGTTGAGTTGTTTTGGTCAAAATGGTTTCCAAAACTTTGTTAGTAGATTCCACTTTCCCATTGGCTTGTGGATGACATGGAAAAGAATTTATGTGTATGATATGGTATTGTTGAGTAATTGATTGAACAAGATTTGATGTGAATTTCACTCCTTTATCTATGGAAATCTCTTGAGGAACACCACAAAGATTTATTCAAACAAGAAATTTACAACTATTTGGTTGGTTGCCCTCAGAAGAGATTTTGCTTCTACCCACTTGGTGACATAGTCTATACATACTAGAATATATACCTTTTGTTTTGATGGCTGATTGATTAGTCCCACAAAATCTAGAGCCCATTTTTCAAAAGGATCAATTATAACTTATGGTTATCAAGGAATTTCATCTGTGTGTACTGGCCAACCCATTCTCTGACAATTATCACAACTTCTAACATATTTCTTGGGATCTCTAAAAAGAGTAGGTCAATAATATCATTGATGAAGGAATTTATTAGCATTTCACTTGCCAGCAAAGTTCTCCCCACATATCTCATCATGGCATGCTCTGAGTATGACAAATAGTTCATCTTCTCATACAAATATTCAGATGATTAAATTTGGTCCTATCTGGAAGAGGTCTACTTCAATCCATGAGTATGTCGCACTTTGTTTCACAATATTCCACTTCTCTTTAGTTGAGAGATGTGGTAACTTTCCTGTAGAAAAATAATTGGAAATATCAACAAACCAAGGTGAATTAGTAGATATCGCAAACAATTTTTCATTAGGAAAAACATCTTCTAAATGAAAAACTTCACCTTCAATATTAATTCTAGAAAGAAAATCTACAGCCAAATTTTATTTTCCAGGTTTACTTAAGATGGTGATGTTTAATTCCTGTAGTAATAAAATCCACCTAGTTACTCTACCATTCATAATTGATTTACTCATAAGATATCAAATAGCAGAATGGTTAGTATGAATGAAAACTTCATAACCAACAATATAATGTCTAAATTATTGATAGCATGTACAACTACAAGAAAATATTTTTGTATCACAGTATAATTCAATTCAACAAGAGTCAAGTTTTTGCTAATGAAATAAATGGCATAGGGTTGGTGATCTTATTTTTTTCCCAGAAATGCTTTGATAGCTATATATGAAGCATCAGTTGATATATGAAAATGTAGGGATGAATTTCGTCCTCTTAAGACTAGTTCTATAGAAAAAATTACTTTTAGTGCTTCAAAAGCATATTCCAAAAGAAATCATTAGCTTTAGTGATCAATTTAAAAAATGGTGATGCTATTTTTGTGAAATTTTCTATAAAACACCTATAATAGCTTGCATGTCCTAAGAAACTTCGTACATACTTTTGAGTCTTTGGTACTAGAAGTTTAGAAAATACTTCCACTTTTTCCAGATCAACCTTGATTCTTGCACAAGATATATAATGACCCAAAACAATTCCTTTAGTAAGCAACATGTAGCAATTTTAATTACTTAATGAAAGATTAGTTTTTTGACATCTAATTAGAACTTTTTCAATATTTTTTAATGCTTCCTTAAAATAATTGCCACAAACAGTAAACTCATCCATATATACTTCTACACAATCATAGATCAAGTCAAAGAAAATGTCTAAAACTACTCTTTGGAATGTAGCAGGAGCATTATATAACCCAAAAAGGTAATATGTTGTAAGCATATGTTCCTCATGGGCATGTAAATGTGGTTTTATCATGATGTTCAGGAGTGAATTGGATTTGATTATAACCACTAAATCCATCAAGAAAAGAAAAAGAAAAAAAATCCTTCTAAAGTATCTAAAACTTGATCTATGAATGAAAGAGGAAAATGAGATTTCAAAGTAGATTTATTTAATTCAGAATAATCTATGTAAACACACCACTTACCATTTTTCTTAGGAACTATTACTAAAGGTGAAACCCATTGGCTGTCTAAAATACGATAAATAAAATTCACATTTAGTATTTTTGCAGTTATTGCTTTACAATTTATTTTAAGACTGGAATCATATGTCTCTGGGGTTGTCTAATTGGTCGGGTATTCTTCTTAATATAAATGTGATGCATACATGTGTTTGAATAAATCCCTCACATATCAATACATTCTCATGCAAATGCACCATAATGTTTTTGTAGTAATTTGATTAATTGATTTTTTTTTTAGTTTCTTCAAGTTTAGAATTTATGTTTAAAGTTTTTCATTGTTTAATCTCAATAGAAGTACTACAAGATTATGGTATTGTATTTATAGAAGACATATAATCAAATAGTGATGACAAAGTGTCTACAATACACTTTTCCTAAAAAAAATTATCCAAGATATGAACAAAAGAAGATTCCCCCCCAAATATTGAATAAAATAAAATAAAAATAATAATGAAATTAGTGATATGATTTTCTTTAGTATCCTCTTTGAAATTCATAGCTTGGTCAATTTTTAATATTGGTTGTACCATTTCTTTATCACTATTTGCATCGTAAAACCATTGTTTATTTTCCAATTTTGTTGAAAACAATTTAGGTGGATACAGAGTAAATTTCTTAACTTAATCACCATGTGAAATTGTCATGTCTCTATATCTAAAACTAATGAATGCATCAACAATATCTAACCATGGTATTCCCAAGATTAATGGATGGCCACCCCAGTTAGATTTAGGTTGTAAAACCATAAAATGTATAGGGTATTCTTATGAATCTAAAGAAACAATAATATCTTCTAAAACTCCTTCAGGTTTTATAGTAGATCTATATGTTAATTGCAAAAATTTAGGTGTGTGACGAAGATTAGATAATTTTAATTCCTCCATGGTTCCTTTAGTCATTACATTAATTGCAACTCCTAAATCAATTAAAGTGCTTACAACTGGAATATTATTGATGTGAATTTTAACAAGGTTGCCATGAACACCATATTTTTCCATTAGAAATTTTCTTGACATTAAATCTGTTAATTTTCCAATGTCCTAAACAATTTGTGGATATTTTTTCTTTCTTCTCAGTTTTCTCAAACATAATTCCCTAACTGTTTTTGCATAAATTGGAATATCTTTGATTGCTTGCAATAAAAGAATTTTGATACAAACATTCTCTAATTCATCCAATAAATCTATTGGAAAATAAGTTTGTTTTTTGGAATAAAACTATCATTATTGTTTGATTGATTAGGATTTTCCTTGTCAATTTGTTCTTCAATAGTAATAGGAGAATATTTACTAACTGCCTTTCTTGATCTAAGATGAATATCATGTGAATCGAGAGGGGTGATTAGATAGGTATGAAAGGTTTACAACTCAATGTTGTAAGCGGGTTGAGCCACTTCATTATTTGTACTTGGAATGGGTTGAGCATGTAGTTGAGTAGGTATTGAATGGGGTTGGTTAGTTGGTAACTGTAACTTTTGTGATTTTT
This sequence comes from Picea engelmannii, assembly GCA_009831015.1. Lineage (NCBI taxonomy): Eukaryota > Viridiplantae > Streptophyta > Pinopsida > Pinales > Pinaceae > Picea > Picea engelmannii. The sequence goes on from ML826640.1 coordinate 46,258, forward strand.
AGGTTTGGGTAGGATATGGTTGTTTAATTTGTAGGGGGTATTGTATTTGTGGAGGATATTCTAGATATTGATGTGAAGGATACAAATAGTTTGGCATGTTGCCATAGGTATTCTCTCACCATCCTTGTTGCCAAGGTTGGTTTTGAGTTTTTTGTGGTGACCATGCTTTCCAAGGCATAGGGATCCAAAGTTGAGAGCGGTGAGGGGGGGGCGGGGGGGGGTATTGCTGGCTAGAATAATATGAAGTAAATTGGTGTGTAGTATATTGATTTATACCCGATGCCCAAGGTTGTCATGGTTTCTTTGGTGAAAAAAAATAAAGTTATTATGTAGTTTCATTGTCTTCTTGGTAAACTTCTTTGAGTTTAGGTATTGAAGGGAAATTATCCGTTGAATGTTTTTCTACATAAATAACAAAAACTTCAATATTATTTAAAGGACAAACTCTTAAAGAATGTTTCTTCCTACACTTGGAACAAAAAATAGACAAATTTGCATTCTCTTCTTCTTTCCTTTGTTTCTTTTTTAATGTATCTAGTTGTGAGCTAAGCATACTAAGAATATAAAATTTGAAATTATCTAATAAATTACCAAGTTATACTATACTTACCCCAGTGGTTGTTGATTTATTGACTCTAGAAATGATGTCTCTAGGTCCCTTAGCAGATTTGGCTTTCCCTCGAGAAAAGTGTTTGCACAACTAACAAATTTTTGGATAAGTTAGTTGAGAAACATCCCCTTACCCATGAGATTAAATAGATCTATACATTCATCCCCTATTCCCCGAAACAAAATAATCTTAAGAGTTTCTAGTTCTAAATGATGTTGCCTAGCTCTTTTTACATTATAATGAAATGTTTCCACATAATCTTCAAGGATTTCATCCTCTTTCTATGTCATTTTAAACATTTCTTCATGCAAATGTCTATTTGTACAATAATATTGATATTTTGAAAGAAACGTTTTACGTATTCCATCCCATGTTTTAATGGTGCTACCTCCTAATCCCATGAACCAACACAAAGTTGCATCTTTAAGAGTAGATGGAAAAAATTTAAGCTTTTGTGTTGTTGTATCATAGTCTAAATTTTTACAAAATTTAGAAATAAAATTTAGATTTATTTCTAATGAGTTAAATAGGTAGTTTGGTTTTATTTTAGTTTTTGGTTTTAATTTTCAATTTTTTTTTTAAATAACGTTTAATAAAATCTTAGAAATTAGTTTAATTTTAAGGTTTAAGGAATTTAACATAATTTAGCCTTTATAATTTTTTCTTTATATAATATAAACTTTATATTATACAATTATATTAATAAAAAGTGTATCTTTTCTTCGCAGGATTCATCGTGCGGTTGGCACTTTTAATGAACGGTCCACATGCTTTCGTGCACCCCTCTCCCCCCCGCATGTTTTATGTTTAACAAAGGGTAGGGGGGCGTGAAACTCAACCATGGTTCGATATTTTATGACGTGTCACCCACAAATGAATTGTGCCCCCTGTTATGGTTAGCATAACCGATCGAGACCCCCCACAATCTGATGGTTGTTCTAAATGCACTAAAAACACACTAAAACCCCTCAATTAAATTGTCAACCCGAGGTAAGTAAACTTAGAGTTGTAGCAATATATATGCCAAGGTAGAAGGGTTGGAGGTACTATAGTCTAACTAAGGAAGTGGCTATCTAAGGGCTAATCTATTCAAGCAAAAGTTAATAATGAGCAAACCCTACTAAGAAACTTAAACTATGTACCCTAAGTAAATTTTGAGAAAATGATCGATCAATAGTCCTAACAAGGAAAAGGAAAACCCTACTTAAAGCAAACTAACTTAATCATGACAATAAGAAAAAGAAAACTATCTACCTAATAAGCAATAGCAACAACAAACTACTTTAATTAACCTACTCAAATTCAATAAGCAACTATCCTATGAAAGCAGTAAATATACAAGCAAGCAACTACTCTATTAAAGCAAGTAAACAAGCAAGCAAACAACTAACTAACCTATGATAACTTCTACAGCAAGTAAACTAATTAATATTACTCAATAAGCAACTAATTAAGCTAAGAAGCAAGTGAACTCTATTCTTAAATTAAACTTCACAACTACTTCTAATTTATGAAAGGAAATCTACTTAATTGAAAGCATCATGATAATAAAAGTAATTAACAACTAATATTTAATCTATGATAAGAAAACTATCATTAATCTACCAAAGCAAAAAGACTATATATCCTACAAAAGAAAGGAAACTATCTTCTAATCTATGAAAGTAAGAAAACTCAAATGTAGTGTTGATGGTTATGTCTCCGGTGTCTTATAATATCACAATGGCACTTAACAATGAATGATAATTCAAGAGGAATAAACTCGATATTGACTTCGATTGCAAAGTGAAAAGTGTGAATTAGACAATCCAGTGAGAACTTAGCCATTATAGAAGCAACATCAACTATCCTGCCTATCCATGTGATTATTCAATCATGCATGAATCATCAACAGTAAAAAAACACTATTCTAGTAAATTCAATTGCATTCTATACTAATTAAGAAAATTCAGACTAAGATTCATAACTGAAAACTAAATTCAAGAATCAACTTTGAATTGAAATTGCAACCTAAATCTAGAAAATGAAATTGCATGAAAATAAACAGAACTAATTCTATTTTAACAATTCAAATTGCGAAAGAGGAAATAGTCATAAAACATAAATTAAATACTATTTTGGCATATGAAAATAAGAAAACTAACTAAAAATTAAATGATCAAAACTAAACAACAATTAGATAAGCAAACTAACAACTATCCATCCATCGAAACTTGCCAAAGAAATCATAAATTTAAAACTATGTTTTTAAACTCTATTTCAGCATAAAAGAAATTCTAGCTATCATCTAATTATACACAGGGTTAGTATCTAAGCTTGCAAGATTATCTCCTATCAACTAATAGATCATTGCATATTAACAATAACCTCCATAATAACCTGCAAAATTGAACTAAACTAATTAAATTATAAACAACAAGTTATACAGTAAAGATGCATAATGAAAACTCATGTGCAGGAAATGAATAAAAATGACAACTACATTATTCAATTCACAAGCAAACTAAGTGGATATTCACCCAAACTGTTGGTGGGCCCCCTAGCAAGTCATGGCTACTCTTCAAAGGCGAACCACGAGCTCAACAACACGAATTCAACATTAAAAATCCAAAATGCAGTCTTTACACGGTTTTAGCAAAATGAAAATAGAAAAATAGAGTTGAATTGTCTTTGTCTCTCTAATACTCGAATTAACAACTGTCTGACCACTAAGGTGGTATTTATAATTTTTACAAGTTGAGAGGTCGACCACTGGAAGGGTCAACCGTCTCTAAAAACAACAGATCATATTTAAGATGCCCTAACTATCAGTGGCTTCTAGAAATATGGTGATCCATTCCCAGCATAACAACCCAAATCGAGCTGTTAGAAGTTCAGTAGTTGGAGGCCACAAGCACAAGAAAAACCCATGTCTCTGATTCACCCATTGTTGTTCGTTGATATGCTAACCACCAAATCACCCATGGTTTTTGTGCAGTACGGAGTGTCGGATGGAGTACCGGACTAAGTGTCGGATGGAGTATCGGATGGAGTGCCGGATGCAAAAACAAGCTTCAATTTTGTCCTGTGACACACAAAACATGAATTAGTTCCCTGAAATCATACAAACATGCTGATTTAAACTCAAAATCATCACAAAACATGAATCATGCATACCTGGTGTGAATCATAGCGATTTGACACAAAATCTCTTCAAAAACTCTTCAAAACAGGAAAACGCATATACATATTCGGCCAAAAAGGATCTAATTAATGTCATTAAATTAGTCATATCACCGGCCCAACATTACCCCCACACCTAAGATTTTGCAGGTCCCACTGCAAACAAAAAGAAATTTCCCCTCATGACTAAGCTTGTTGAGGAGGATCAGCTTTAGAAGCTTCTCCTTCTTGCTGTGAAGATTTGGTCTTGTGCTTCTTGTGTTGCTTCAATTGTGCCCTGAGGTTGTGGTTGGATTTGGTCATCTCGTCAACCAATCTTTGAAGGGAATTCACCTTTTCTTGGAGGAGTGAATTATTATGGTGAATATGTGTTCCATAGTCTTCCTATCTTCCAACTATTGCAACAACTGAAAATTCTCTTTTTGTAGCTTCTCAATGGTTGGAGCAAGGTCAGTTATCTCAGAAGAAGGCTTAGATCCTTTGAAATATGTAGAGTGTTTTTCAATCTTAGGATCTGGGGTAGGCATCAGTGAGGTAGGAGTAATAGGGGGTTGATGAAGAGAAGTAGGTTCGGATTTTGTCTTTCTTTCCGACTTCAATTCATCTACAGTCACTTCCCTAAGTCTTTTGTGAGGACTCTCGAGATCGAACGACACTTGGATAGGATCCGAAGTAGTCAGGAGTTTTGTATAGGGTTTTCCTCTTGTGCTCCGGGTACTCTTTCGAAAGGGTCCTCTATTGAATCGATTAGCTCCTCTCCTATTGGTGGGAACTGTAGGAAATTCTTTTTGAATTACTTCTTGGATATTTTTGGGTGTAGGATTAACAAATATTGAAGGAATCGAGGGGTTATCAATAGGCTTCTTGGTCTTTTTTCTCGATGAGTTTGCAGGGGTTCCAACAAGCTTCTTGAATTTTTGTTAGGGTAAATAAATGGCTTGTACAGGAGGGTTTGGAGTCCTTGGAGAGTGGGGTTTGGATGGAGAAATAGTCATTAGATTAGATGTCTTTTTTCTAGTCTTGATTTTCAAGTGAGGGTTTGTAAATTGATAAATGAATGCATCCCAAGTTTACCCTTGTTTTTCCAATTCGGCTAAAACAAGGAGTTTGGTCAGGCCATGGTGAAAGAGGTTGTTTTGGGGGTTGGTTACATTCTTCCTCACTTGAGAGGACATATTCTCCAAGCTCTTTAAAAAGTAGAAGGGAAAATTCAATGGTTTATTGAACTGGAAGTGAGCTAACAATCTAAAATGATAGGCTTTAAAGGTGGAATATCTACCTTCACATGTGATCAACCTGGTGATGACTATGAGAGGGTTGATCAGCTCCTCTTTTATCCACTCCTTGGAGTATCCTTTAGCTCCAGAGATGTTCTAAAATTCTGGTTTAAAAACCCTATTATAGCTTGAGCACAGCAGCTGGTGGTTTTTAAACCATCTATCTCCCACTCTTGGAAGCTTTGTGGCTGCAGCTATGGATTCCTCTGAGACCCCAAAGGTGAGAGACCCCACGCACATTGTCTTCCCATCAAAAACGAGGGAAAATTGCATTAAGATGCCATCATCGTGGCCCTTCATGTGGGATAGAAATGACCCCCAGCGTGTGCGCAAAAACACCTCCCTACACTGTGCAAACTCAGGGATGGAGAAAAGGTCTGCGTAGGAAGACAGTTCATACCGTTTGGGCATTGTGATGGTATGAAGAAATGAACATAGACGAAATTCACTGAGAGAGGGTGTGATCAGGCCAAGGAATGGCACAATTTGAACAAAGGTTGAGCGCAATTTGAACATAGGAACAAATAAACAGAGGTTGAGCGTGTTTTAAAACAAGGGAAAATGAAAATGGTAGAGGTGAATTGGAATAATAGGATAACCCAATCCTGTTTTTGAATGCTCCTAGGGTGGAATTGGTTTCACTCATGCGCGCACGAGTTGCCATGTGTGAGAAAATTCGAATTTGAAGGCTCGTTTTTGGGGGAAATCTTAATGATGCAAAGTTAGATCAATGTCCAAGTCTTTTGACTTGGACATTTGATCATGAAAATGTCTATGGATTGCATCCTCAATCTTGATTTCCCTAAACAATTTCAATTAAATGTCATTGATTCCCAGTTACCTGAAATTATGGACAGTTACTGGTGTGTATATTCATATGGAACTTCGTTTGGCACCTCATACGACACTTCATATGGAAACTCGGTCTTAAATGCATTTTTACCTCCTGTAATGGATAGCCTACAATCTTGGAATGGTTTTGACAGTCACAGTGATTAAGAACAAAGGTAGAGTATTCCATTGTTATTGATTTTTCCACCATGCTTACTCAATCCACTCGCATAAGACACGTAATTTCAATCCTATAATGAACAGCCTGTAACGAAAATAATCCAATAAAGTGGTATGTTAAGGGTATGTACAACAATTTATAGTACAAAGGATATTATCATTTCAAAAATAAAATGACTGTTGATGTAATAACCTATATCATGAAAACAATACATGAATTTTTACAAAGATTTACTTCTCTAGGCAGTGATCATTTGTCAAATCATGAACCCCTCCCCCACACCTGAGTATTGTGACACCTCACAATCAAAAATATAGGAAACCAGACAGTTCTCCCAATAGCTGAAGATTTACAGGTTGTTAAGTGTAGAGATAAATTTCACAGATTGATCTAACAAGGCGATTAAAAGATGGACCCACCTATAGGATAAGAGATCCTATATATAGATAAGAAGAGGTAGGCAAGAGAGTTTCAATATAGTCTCAGAGTTAGTTCCCAATGGCAAGTTTATGGAGTTCATTAACCTTAGCTTAACCATACATACTTCATGTCAGCTTTGTCTACAAGTAATGTCGTACATCAGGACAAGTTTAAATTTATTATTTATTTTTTGTCAGATTACCATCCTTGGTAGGTAGAATGCCTCGTTGCCAGCAAGCCTGTTCAGTACTCCGGTGGGTTTACCTAGTCATACCACAGGTCGGTACCCGCTGCCAGCAGACCTGTTCAGTATCCCAGCGGGTTAGCCTCTTACACCCTCAGAGACTGGCCCTCCATCTTTTGATATTTTAGTATAAGATTGCTTTGTGCAAGAAGATGGGGGGATAGCTCCGAAAACAACTTTTTCTTTCTCTTTTTTTTTCAATTGGGATGGTATTTATGTTAGAGGATGACTTTACGTTATAATCCTTAGTGATTGTCCTAATGTAATGGGTACTTAAGCAGACGTGGCCTATCTAAAGATATGATATAATCAAGTTTTTTAGTGTGTAGTGGATGGTGTCATTGAGAAAGAACAAAAAGGTATCTCTAGGCTCAACTCACTTTATTCTTTAGTTATTGTGATGTTTCCATGACTATCTGCTAATCAGATCTCCTTGTTACCCTTTAATAAATATATTTTACTCACTTACTTGTGTTTCTTGGGGAAAATGTATGAGAGACCTCGAAGATTGATGGTTATGGTATCACTTCCTTATATAGTGGTGAAGATTTCCAAGAGCAACTGCTTTTTAAAATGCCTTAAGAAAAAGAGAAGATGAACATTTTTGCAAAAATATGGCTAATTACCGCAAGTCAATATTCATTTGATGCTTAGAAGAAAACAAGGTTCAAGTGTAACGATGTTTTGAAGAAAATTCCTTCTTTTATATTTCCTTGAAACTGTCTACTCCTGGTGAAATAAATGCCTACAGAAATCTCTAGAATTGCTTATTAACAAAATTCAAAAACTATTTACATATGTACAATAGAAAATTCAGAAAATATTCAAGAACGAGGGGGGACTTCCCTATCTATTAAGGCCAATCCCTTGTCATTTGACATGACCTGTAGAAAGTCTTCTTTGGAAATGGGCTTATGATAAAATTTGAGTCGGTGTCCATTTACTACAAAGGAGACTTGTCCATCATCAATTGTTTTGATTTTCACACCTCCAATGTCATATACAGTGACTACCTCATAAGGACCCAACCACCAGGTGGTGAGTTTGCCTTTGAAGGTTTTAAATCGGTAATCAAACAACAGAGCCCAATCACCAGGTTGGAAGTGTTTCTTCTTAATAAACTTGTCATGCAACTTGCTCCTCTGGTTTTGGACTAACATTGTTCGTTGGATGGCATCTTGCCTGATCTCATCCAACTCATTCAATTGTAGGGCTCATTGTTTCTAAGCCTCATCTAAGTTTAATCCCAATTATGCGGCAATAAGGAAGGTTCTTACTTGGAATTCTATTGGTAGAAATACTTTTTTCCCGTACACTATCTCATAAGGGGCATGCCCAGTGGTGTTTTTCCAGGTGGTCAGGTATGCCCACAAAGCCTCTGGAAGCCTATCAGCCCAATCTCGGTGATGTAATTGAACAGTATTCGTCAAAATAGCTTCTAGAACTTTGTTTGTAGATTCTACCTAACCATTATCTTGTGGGTGGTATGGAGAATATTTACAATGTTTAATCCCATATTTCTCTATTATCTCTCTCATTAGCTTGGAAGAGAATTGATTGCCTTGGTCTGTGACAATTTCACGAAAGACATCGAAACAGGTAAAGATGTCTTCATAAACGAATTCGGAAACATATTTTTTTGTAGCCCTAAATAGGGATTTTGCCTCTACCCACTTAGTGGCATAGTCTGTACAAATCAAAATATAGTTCTTCTTGCAGGACATGGGAGAAATTGGTCCTACAAAGTCAAGGGCCCATTTTTCGAAAGGTTGTAACATAACTTGGGCACGCAAGGGAATTTATTCCGCTGACGTAGGTCTTCCTATCCTTTGGCAACTATCAAAACTCCTCACATACTTGGAAAAATATTTGAAGATGCTAGGCCAATAGTAACCTAAATGTAACACCTTATATGTTGTACATTTGTCAGAAAAATGGCCACCACATGGTCCATCATGATAACTTCGTAGTATTTCTGGTACCTCATCCTCTCATACACATCTACGAATAATCAAATCGGGACCTGTGTGAAAATTTTCATGGCCAACCCAAGAGTAATTAGCACTTTGCATGATAATTTTACGCTTTTCATGAGGTGACAAATGAGACGGTAACTTCCTAGTAGCCAAATAGTTTTCCATATCTGCAAGCCACAAGGTATTCACAGAGAAGGAAAAAAGGTGCTCATCTGGGAAACTATCATCTACAAGAATATCATCATCCTCATTTTTTGTTCGTGAAAGAAAATTGGCTACCAAATTCTCCTTTCCAGGTCGGTCAAGAACGATGATGTTAAACACTTGCAATAGTAGGAGCCACCTAGTCGCTCGACAATTAGTTATGGGTTTATTCATGAGAAATCTAATGGCGGAATTATCCGTATGTACAAATAATTTGTAACCTATAATGTAATGATGAAACTTATTGATAGCATGAACTACTACCAAGAATTCCTTCTCGGTAACCGTGTAGTTTAGCTCGACGGGGGATAAGGTCTTGCTTACAAAATAAATGGCATAGGACTTCTAGTCTTCTTTCTTCCCCATTACACGTGCTATTGTAGTGTTGGAGGCATCTGTAGATATGTGAAATGGGAGAGTCCAATTGGGCCCTCTGAGAACTGGTGCCACAGACAACTTATATTTCAGGGTTTCAAAGGTAGTTTGACACTGCTCAGTCCAAAAAAAATCAACATCTTTTACTAGCAATCCAAACATGGGTGCAAAAATCATTGTAAAATTTTCAATAAACCGTCGGTAATATCTGGCATGTCCAAGAAAGATTCTCACCTCTTTCTGAGTCTTGGGGGGTGGAAGTCTAATGATGACCTCAATCTTTGCAGGATCAAATTTTATCCCTTTAGATGAAACATGATGTCCTGGAACCACTCCTCCAGTTAACAACATTTTACATTTTTCATGTCTTAGCGATAGTTTCATTTCTTGGCATATGATAAGGAATTTTTCCAAGTTATCTAAGGCTTCCTGGTAAGTGTTTCCATAAACTGTGAAGTCATCCATGTAGAACTCCACACAATCATGAATAATATCCGCAAATATCCCTAGTACTGCTCGTTGAAATGTAGCAGGAGCATTACACAATCCAAATGGTAAGACCCTATAGGCATAGGTTCCCCAAGGACAAGTAAATGTGGTCTTGTCTTAGTCCTCGGGTGCTATGATAATTTGATTGTACTCATTGTACCCATATAAAAAGGAGAAATACTTCTTTCCAGACAAGGTATCTAGAACTTGGTCAATGAAAGGAAGAGGAAAGTCATCCTTCAGAGTGGCTTTGCTGATTTCTCGGAAATCAACACAAATTCTCCATTTCCCGGTCACTTTCTTTGGAACCACTACAAGCGGGGACAACCACTTACTGTCAGATATGGGATAAATAAATCCGACATTTAATAACTTTTGGATCTCCACTTTTATTATATCTTTGAGTGTTGGGTTCATCCTTCTCTAGGGTTTCCTAACAGGTGTTAATTCCCCCTGGGTATATATGTGATGGATGCATGTGTCAGGGTGTATACCCTTCATGTCAGTGTATTCCCGGGTGAATGCTCTTGTTTGTTCTTTAAGGATACTTACTAATTGTTTTTCTTGGTCTGCATCTAGCCCAAAGTTTATATGTAAAACTTTCCCTGGACTAATCTCGTAGGGCATAGTATAAGACATGGAAGACTCATCTATCTCAAAGATAAAATATGTTGAAGACAGAATGGATGGTTCCAATTGTTCCTGAAATTCTTCCCCAAACATGTACTCAAATTGGGGAAAAGATTGTGGAAAATCAACACATGTGATAGCAGAAATGAACTAGTTTAGCCCATTTTCTGTTGTGTGCTCCTGAAGTACCCAGGCATGGTCACTTGGAAATATGGATTCTTCCCAGTCCTCATTCTTGTATGGAAATTCAAGCCACCATAGATTCTCCATGATAGGTTGGGCTGGAGGGTATATGGTGAGATTATGGATAGAAAGTCCATTTGAGATGGTCGTTTCTCCCTCTCTACAACTAATAAATGCATTGGTTGTGGCTAACCAAGGTCTTCCCAAAATGACGAGATGGCTTTTGGTAGGGTCTTTTGAGTGAATGATAAGAAATTATACTGGGTACTCCCATGAGGCTAAAGTAACTATGATATCATCCAAAATTCCTTCAGGTATAACCCTAGTTTTATCTACTAATTCCAAAATGGTTGGGGTAGGTCTAAGAAGAGGTTTTAACTATAATTTCCCCAAGGTAGTAGTGGTCATAACATTGATGGTTTCCCCTAGGTCTATGAGAGTGTTTCCAATGGAGACCTCATTAATGGTTATGGTCACTACAGGGTTTCCTGGGTTCCCATATTTTGCTAGCTTTGGCTTCTCTGATATGTATTCAAAAAGTTCTTCTATCAAATGTACTGTAGGAGGGTCCTTATGTTTCCTACCTGGATTCTTAATACACAATTATTTGACTACCTTATTGTAGATTGGAATATCCTTAATAGATTGAAGTAAGGGAATCTTGACACAAATATTCTTCAATTCATTCAAGATGTCAAATTCTGGTTGGGTGGTAGGTTTCTCAATCACTAATATTTCTGGATAAGGAGGGGCCTTCGTAATTTGTGAAGGCTCATTTTGGGGAAGCTTGGGCTCTTGGTCCTTAGGAATAATAACATCTTCCCACCTAGTGTCACCCATAGGTTGTTTGATGGTTTATTCTTCTTCTTCCTAGATAACTGTTGAAGGTCTCTGCCTATCCAAAACTTTTCCCGGTCTTAGTTGAATCTCTTGTAAGGGAACAAGAGTAATAACATATGTCAGGAAGGCATGCATCTCAACATTGTAAAGAGTTTGAGGTGTCTTATTATTATTCGTTTTGGGCACTGGTTGAGCCGGTAATAATGTCGGTCTTGGGGAGCTTGCATTATGATATTTTTGCGGTTGTTGTTGTGGAATAGGAGGTAAAGGTGGTGGAACAAAACCTGGCAGAAGTTGTAGACTATTCAGTGGAAAATGAGGATAAGGATGGTTGGGCATAGGGACAGGTGGATCTTGAGGGTTTCCTTGGTTATTCCTTCCCATCCATCCTTGAAGCCAAGGATTTTGGTATTGTGTAGACCATTTTTTCCAACTTGGCGAGTTCCATTGTTGTTGTTATTGATAATAGGGTGGAACTTGAGATTGTAGATCTGGGTATGTGGGCTGGTTTCTAGGCTGCCATGGCCTCCTAGGTGCATAAGAGGATTCCCCAATATCCCCACTCCTATAGATGGCTAACAAACCGAGAAATGATGGACATTTCTCAGTTGAATGGTCTTTCATGCAGAAACCACAAACTGAAATGTTATCTAATGGGCACTCCCTTGAGGAATGCTTCATCCTGCATCTTGGGAAATATAGATCATTGTTGCATTTTCCTCCTCCTGTTTCTTTTTAATTTTGAGGGTGTCCAACTGGGAGCCTATTGTGCTTAAGATATATGTCTTGAAGTTCTCTAAAAGGTTCTCTATCTCTGCTCGCGTGATACCACCTGAACTAATTGGTTTTAAGTTTTTGTTATAAGGGTCCTGAAAATTCTTTCCCGTTTTAGCTCTACTCCTTGAGTAATTCTTACACATTTCACATATTTCGGAGAATGGTTTATGAGAGATGTCACCTGATGCCATCAGGTTAAGCATATCTAGGTATTCTTCTAAAATTCCCTTAAGGAAAAGAGACCTAACTGCATCCTCTGGGAGGTCATGGTATTTTGACTTTTGGGAGATGTATGCAAACCATTCCATATAGTCCTCGAGATTTTCATCTTCTAATTGTTGGATTTTGAAAATATCGTTACGAGATTCTTTGGTCTTGCAGTAGTCTTGGTACTTTTTAAGAAAGATATATTTCATGGCTTCCCAGGACCTAATACTGGATTCTCCCAACCCCATGAACCATCTTAGTCCAGAGTCCTTGAGGGTGGCAGGAAAGAGTTTTAGTTTATGGGCATCTTGTAAGTAATTGTATCTCCTACACAAGATGTTGAATTCAAATAGGAAGGTATCAGGATCTTCACTGCTTTTACCATAAAAGGTGGGTAGTGCTGAGAGAGGAATATTTTTCATATTGACATTTGGGGTGGTGTCCAAAATTGGAAACCCAAAGGTAGTTTCAGTTTGGTTTCCAGCCTCTTCTTCCTTCCCATGTCTTACATTATTGTGATCATCCGTACTGGTTTGGTTTCCAAAAAGAGAGTACCTAGGTGGTTTTATTTTTGAAGAAAACAAGGTTTCCCTCTGATGGAAAGGTCTTCCTACTATTTGGATGTATGGGACTCTACTCGAGTCGGTTGAGATTATTGGTGCCAAAGTTTTTGTGTCAATTGGAGAGATAATTATGTTGGTTGAACTACCAAACAAAATATTCACATGTTCAGGGTCTATGATGTCTTCAAAGTTAGGATCCCCTGGTGGTGGTGTAAAAGAAAAGGTTTTATTGTTTGGTTCTGCGGAAGGCTCGATTGGTCTTGCCTCTTGTTCCACTATTACTGATGCTTTAATTTTTTGTTCTATGGTGCTCCATATCTTAGTCTCTTCAGAGACTACTTTATCTCTTTAGGTTGAGCTAGCTCCTGTTTTTCGGTATCGGTCTGCGGAATTTATGAGTGGAATGTTCCTTCCCCAAAAAATATCGGAAGGAACCTTGGTTGAAAGATATTATTTACATTTAATGTATCTACCTTTTGGGTCTCTAGGTCTGTTCATGAAAGCAAACAAAAAGAAAAAGAAAAACTACCATTGGGTTTGTGGGAGCCTGCAATAGCAGATGTGAAGGTTCTTACCTCTCGTCTTAAAGTTCCCCTGCCACCAATCTAATGCTAAGGTTTAAAAATGATCTAATTCATAACTATTTCCTACCTTGAGACAACTCCCCGACAACGACACCAAAAATGATTAGTGTTCTATATGCACTAAAAACACACTAAAAACCCTCAATTAAATTGTCAACCAAGGGTAAGAAAACTTAGAGTTGTAGAAATATATATGCCAAGGTAGAAGGTATGGAGGTAGTATAGGCTAACTAAGAAAGTGGTTATCTAAGGGCTAATCTATTCAAGCAAAAGCTATTAATGAGCAAACCCTACTAAGAAACTTAAACTATGTACCCTAAGTAACTATTGAGAAAAGGATCGATGGATAGTCCTAGGAAGGCAAATGAAAACCATACTTAAAGAAAACTAACTTAATCATGACAATAAGAAAAAGAAAACTATCTACCTAATAAGCAATAGCAACAACAACCTACTTTATTTAACCTACTCAAATTCAATAAGCAACTATCCTATGAAAGCAGTAAATAGACAAGCAAGCAACTACTCTATTAAAGCAAGTAAACAAGCAAGCAAACAACTAACTAACCTATGATAACTTCTACGGCAAGTAAACTAATGAAGATTACTCAATAAACAACTAATTAAGATAAGAAGCAAGTGAACTCTATTCTTAAATTAAACTTCACAACTACTTCTAATTTATGAAAGGAAATCTACTGAATTGAAATCATTATGATAATAAAAGTAATTAACAACTAATCTTTAATCTATGATAAGAAAACTATCCCTTTATATACCAAAGCAAAAATACTATATATCCTACAAAAGCAAGGAAACTATCTTTTAATCTATGAAAGCAAGGAAACTATCTTTTAATCTATGAAAGCAAGAAAACTCAAATGTAGTGTTGATGGTTATGTCTCCGGTGTCTTATAATATCACGATGGCACTTAACAATGAACGATAATTCAAGAGGAATAAACTCGATATTGACTTCGAT
>ML826640.1:60842-72534 GCA_009831015.1 Picea engelmannii
TCTAATTATACACAGGGTTAGTATCTAATCTTGCAAGCTTGTCTCCTATCAACTAACAGATCATTGCATATTAACAATAACCTCCATAATAACCTGCAAAATTGAACTAAACTAATTAAATTATCAACAACAAGTTATACAGTAAAGAAGCATAATGAAAACTCATGTACACGAAATGAATAAAAATGACAACTACATTATTCAATTCACAAAAAAACTAAGTGGATATTCACCTAGACTATTGGTGGGCCCCCCAGCAAGTCATGGATACTCTTCAAAGGCAAACCACGAGCTCAAAAACACAAATTCAACATTAAAAATCCAAAACACAGTCTTTACACAGTTTTAGCAAAATAAAAATAGCAAAACAGAGTTGAATTGTCTTTGTCTCTCTAATACTCTACTTAACAATTGTCTGACCACTGAGGTGGTATTTATAAGTTTTACACACTGAGAGGTCGACCACTAGAAGGGTCGACCCTCTCTAAAAACAACAAATCGTATTTAAGATGCCCTAACTGCCAGTGGCTTCTAGAAATAAGGCAAGCCAATAATCACCCAGCATACCAACCCAAATCGAGTTGTCAGAAGTTCAGTAGCTGAGGCCACAAGCACAAGAAAAAACTATTTCTCTGATTCGCCCATCGCTGGCTGCCGATATGCTAACCGCCAAATTTCCCATGGTTTTTATGCAGGATGGAGTGTCGAACAGAGTGCTAGATGGGGTATCGGACTGAGTGTCGGATGGAGTACCAGATGGAGTATCAGATGCAAAAACAAGCTGCAATTTTGCCCTATGACACAAAAAACGCGAATTAGTTCCTTGGAATCATAAAAACATGCCGATTTAAACTAAAAATCATCACAAAACATGAATCATGCATACCTGGGGTGAATCATAGCGATTTGACACAAAATCTCTTCAAAAACTCTTCAAAATAGGAAAACACATATACATATTCGGACAAAAAGGATCTAATTAACGTCATTAAATCAATCATATCACGGGCCCAACACAATCAACACTAGCTTGTTGTGTGTTCAAGTGACTACAACATGCGTGAAAAAAGATGAAATAACATTTTATTTGATGTTTTAATTCAATTATTTTCACCAATCATGAATCACCACATACTCAAGATTCATTTTAAAAGGGTAAAGATAAAATTGTGTTGGTTAATGTTGAATTTACAAAGGGTTTCAACACCAATAACACACTCCAATGTTTTAGCACCATCCATCATTTCAGCCCAAATATATTACAAATCAAACTTCTCCATAGGTAATTCGAAATCTTTTACTCCTCCAACTTTTCATTGTTTAGAATGAAGTCATCTAAAATGACCAAGGACAAAAATCGTCTAATTGTTGAGGAAGAGGATTTAGTAGACAGAGTCAAAGATATCTTCGACCTAGTTTTTTCATTCAATTTGTTTGAAATTCACTAGCTAGCACTCAAAAAATTTAGGGATTTTGTTGACCATTATCACACTTGGGAATCTGATTTGGTGAAATTTTTGGTGCCCCAAGTGTATGATTTTCCCGAGTTTGTGATCGGGTGTGCTTCGGGCTATATTTCTTCCAAGGGAACGATTATTTCTAAATATGGGTCTGTTGGACAGTTGGTTTAGATTGATAGAGAAATGGTTTGGATAGTTGGTGTTCATTGATGTCAACCCTTGGAGTATGATATTGTAATTCATGTCAACCCTTGACTATGTCCAGTAACCCCAAAGGTGTGGTTAAGGAACCCAATTTTGTTTGAGTAATTAAGACATGAAGACCAATGATTTTGTAGGTGAGACTATTTTGGATTGATAGTACATGTCGTTCCATTTCTGGTGATATGTGGTACGTCACATAGTTCCTCGCGGTTAGTGAGATATGGATTTGTGAAGTTGGAGAACCCTTTAGAGTAATCTAGAAGCCCCTAGAAGGTCAACAAGAAGTCAAATATTCTAGAAAGCTTCTAGAGAGTCTTTAAGAAGATTCCTAGTCAAAGTGGATGAAAAATAAATTAATTAAATAATAAATTGTCTACAACAAGAAGTTAGTTAAGGGTAAAGAAGTTATGATTTGACTAATTAAGGAATTGTTAGTTGCAACAAGAAAGTGGTTGTCCCTAAAAGGTAGAGAAAGGGGTAAAAAGGTTACAAGGAAACTTCTAGAGGAAGGAACTTGGAAAGTATAAATAAAATAGCAAGTGATGTAGGAGCATCTATCCACCTCAGCAAATGCGTCAGCATGCCAGCACACAAGCACGCAATGGAGAAAGGGAGAGGCATTAAACCTCCCATTTTTTTTTATTTGAAATAATCCTATATGGATTTTTGTTTTGTATGGTTGTAAATGTCAAGCCATGCCTTTGTACATGTAGTGGTTGGATTTCCTTAAAGGGGTTTCTAGTAGTAGGCCCAGATCGTAGTCAAGTATGGGTAAACATTTATGAAACTTCAATGTAATAGATGAGGTTAGGTGAGAGAGGACGAGCTCGCAGAGCCACTTTTTGGTAATGAGATCTTGTATCAGATTTCATAAGGTGGAATGATAGAAGGAAAATAAATATAGAGAGGTCTAGGTAGAGAGGCCTTAGGATGTAGAATAGTTCTGAGAGAGATCTTGAGAGAACTGGGACTTTGTTACAATCCAGTCTTTGTAAACAACTATATAGACACACAGAGATAATAGAAAAGCATTTTTTCCTGCATATCGTGTGTTTATGTGTTTATATGCTTTTAGGCAGGGTCATTGATTTATGGGATAGGTGTTCGTAGATCATCAGTTCTGGAAGGTTGGAGTACAAAAGAGAGCTAAGTTTGAGATTTCAAACTCCTGGAGTCCGGATATGCAAAGAGAACCTGGACCGTTAATTTAGAGGGACTGATCTGGTCTGTAGATAAGAAGAGTGCATATTTGAACCATTGATTTGGACGCTATCATTAAGATCATGATATCGACGATCCCATGTAATTGCGGGGACATAAGTTGCGAGGAGGTTAAGGAATTGAAGGTGGGCCGCAATTTGAACTGTGGTTTCATCTGGAGGACACGTGTAGGTTGGAGGGGCATTGCGGGCCCAAAAGTGGTTTAAATCCAAACTTCTTGTGACCATGCCCGTAATCATGTGGTCATCACCAAGGTCACATCAAGAGGGGGATTATCGATCAAAAGGAGCTAGCGCTCAACACTAAGAGTTTTCACAACATGGCGAAAGGGAAAGTCACGGGTTGTTGTCAGACCTGCGTCAAGGAGTTGAGGGGGTCTGTGTTAAATCATAGAATGAGATCATTGTAGTTTCAGAGAGTCATTAGACTTGAAAATCAGAGATCCTAGATCGGGAGGTCACGCAGCCCTACAGGGGAGTAGGGGGGCTGCATCAAGTGGTATCAAAGCACATATTTGGTCATTTCTATAGCGGAGAGCTGAGAAAGGACATACTCTGATACACACCATCAATTGATATCATAGCACATAATTGATTTTTGTAGGCAATGGAGGTAATCATAAGACCGAGCCTTGATTACAGACAACAGATAAGAAACAGGTGAAAATAAGGCAGAGTGTTAATGCTCTGTGAGAAGATTGTTGCATGGACACGGCAGCAGAAATTTAAACAGACGAGTGAGTTGTGGGAGAAGATGGAGATGCTCGCAGATGTAGAGTAATCCATAGAATTGCCAGGAGAGAAGGTAGAAGGTGGAAGAGAAGGATGGCTACTGAAGTCCATGGATGTGGTCGAAGAGAAGGCCACCAGCAAAAGAAAAACAATCCAGAGATGGATTTTGAGTTCAATGAGATAAGAGCCAGAATGGAGAAGCTTGCATCTAAAATGCAGCAAAATGCAAAAGCGCATTGGGTGTATAAATGGCCCATGAAGAAGAAGGTGAAGTGGCCAGTCAAGCGATTGTTGGCCAGAGGAAATAAATAACTATTAAAGAGGTTCCTAAGGTATGTTGAAAGCCTCAGAGACACAGAGGAACTGATTCACATTTGTGAACCAAAGACTGGGAGAAATCTCATCGACGAGGAGGAGAAGAGATCAGATGAAGATCTCATAAACTGTCAGGTGGGAGGAAATGGACTTTCAAGTTTCCATGTGGGAAATGGAAAGAGACCAGGTGGAGATCTCGTATACTTCCAGAGGAGCAGTGTCATAAGTTCATATTTCCAAGTGGGCAACGAGATGGGATTGGTTGATCTCATAGACTGTCAGGTGGGTAGTAGAGAATTCCCAATTTTCCAAGTGGGCGGGGAGAAAGAGATGAGACTGTCTGAAAGTCTTGGGAGCTCAGAAGTGAGTTCATGTCAGCAAGGAGTGATGATGGGAGAAGATTCATATGGGTTTGTAGACCATGTGAATAAATATGATCAAAAGTTGAGTACTCTCACCATCTAGGAGGAGGATCAGAGGAGCATTTTGATCATTGGGGGAATTCGGATATTCCTACCAGATATTCCAGTTGAGGCCAAAGCATGTGTTGCAGATGAAACATCATAAGAAGGAAAACTAGCAGTGACTATCATAATGAAGGAGCAGATATCAGACTTTTTCCAAGGAGAAGAAGAAGAAATGGAGCAGACACTAATGTCTACCCCAGCAGAAGGAGATGAGCATTCAGCAAATTTGCTCAAAATTTTCAGCCAGGAAGCTGACAAGGAGATGACTGCAGTACTGGAGCCTACAGCAGAAGAGGAAGAAGACAACATGGAATTTTTTTTATCTATATGAAGAATTGGAATCCCTAGAGAGGAGGGTAATAGTGCAAGGCCAACACATCCAACAGATCAAATTGGAAGCAGGTAAAGGAGCATACCAGCCTGGGGAGAAGCTAGAAGAAGTTGGAGATATACCAACACAAGAAGAGTTGACATAAATCAAGATGTTAGAAGAGGAAGCCAAGCAACAACTTGATGATGAGACTGCGGAATTAAAGTCTACAGCAGAGTGGAAACTCAATGCCACAAGGGGAGATAAAGATAGCATGGGAGATCAAGTAGGTACACCCATTAATGATAAGAAAGTGCAGCAGAGAGGACTGCATAAGAAGAGCCAGCCATTGGAGCAGTTGGGCAGGGTGATAGAAGAGATCGGGAAGTTGATGTTGAGGTCAGCAGAAGCAATCAACAAAGAGGAGCTGAACAGAGGAGAGACTTCCATAGCAGTAGGGAAGAAACATAATAGGAAAAATAAGAAGCAACAACAACAACATAGCTGGAGAGGAGCAAGAGGACAATTCCAGAAGAGAATTTGGGATCCAGGAGGATTTCAACACTAGAGATGAGGAGCTCATGTTTTTTCTAGCAGGGGAGTATGATGTAGGAGCATTTCTCCACCTCAGCAAATGCGCCAGCATGCCAGCACACAAGCATGCAATGGAGAAAGGGAGAGGCATTAAACCTCCCATTTTTTTTTTATTTGAAATAATCCTATACGAATTTTTGTGTTGTAAGGCTGTAAATCTCAGGCCATGCCTTTGTACAAGTAATGGTTGGATTTCCTTAAAAAGGTTGCTTGTAGCAAGTCCATATCGTAGTCAGGTCTGGGTAAACATTTATGAAACTTCAATGTAATATATGAGGTTATGTGAGAGAGGACGAGCTCGTAGAGCCCCTCTTTTGTAATGAGATCTTGTATCAGATTTCATAAGGCAGAATGATAGAAGGAACAGAAATATAGAGAGGTCTAGGTAGAGAGGCCTTAGGAGGTAGAATAGTTATGAGAGAGAGCTTGAGAGAACTAGGACTTTGTTACAAACCAGTATTTGTAAACATCTGTATAAACACACAGAGATAATAGAAAAGTAGTTTTTCCTGCACATCGTGTGTTTATGTGTTTATATGATTTTATGCATTTTCATGTTTGAATGTGTAACTGGTGAAGATATTGCATGAGTTTCAATTGTTTCTCGTATTTGAGTTTCTTAGTGCAAGGAGTGCACACAGTATGCAAGAATTGCATTGACATAGGTTTAACTTCAAGAGAAATCTCGGTAGGGATATTGTTGAAATTTCATCAGCAGAAGTGCAAGGAGTGCACAGGAAGGACTCTTTATCGAGTTCAGAGAGAACCAGAGTTATTGAAGACTCTGTAGAGCTCTGTCAGGTAGGCATTGAGTTGGTGCAAATGTGCACAGAACAAATATGTGTGGAGTTCAAGGGAAACAGAGTTATTGAACACTCTGTGAGGAAAATCTCTGCAAGGAGTGCATCGAGCAGAAGAATGCCAGGAGGGAAAGAATTATTTCTTGTTCAAGAAATCCTTCAAGTTCTGAGTCTGACCAAATCCCAAGAACGCAAGGTGTGCGTGGGAGATCGAAGTCTTCAAGGAGAACAAGCTCAAAAGGAATAACACAAGGAGTGCATGGGTGACAGACTTGTTCTAAGTCCATAATCTCAGAAGAGATAATGCTTTCAGAAGCATAAGCGAGACCAAGAGGAGTCGGGTTCGCAGGGAAAATTTCAAAGGCCAAGACCTTTCGAACATTGAAAAAATATTCTAAGTTGGGAGAAGTCTAAATCTCAAGAGGAGGAAAAATAGAAACTATCTGATTGGTTGTAGAGAAGAAGTTGGACTGTTAGATCTACATCCAGTGAGCGAAGGGAGAAGAAGAGGAGCAAACACAGGAGAATCAGATATCAACCGTCAGATCTGAGCGCGTGGACCAACAATCGTTGAATACAAAGGAACATGCATGAGTTTTAACTCTTTTTAGTGTACAAGAGAGAGGGTTTTGTAAATTCATGAAATCCTGACATCATCAGAACCATCCATCGGAAGGGATGCGTGGTGAGCGATCAACATTTCGCTGACTTGCGACTCAAAGAATTCAAAGCGAAAATTCTTGAAACTTGCAAAATGCGAAATCGTGAAAAGATCCCAACCATCCATCGAGGAGAGATCTGGATTGTTGATTGTCAAGAAAGAATTTTGGCATTTCGGGGATCGGGAGAATGGAGGTGAAAAGTCTTTGATTTCACGAAACGTGAAATCCCGACGAGATCTGGACCGTTAGATCCAGAGGAGCGCAAGACGTAGATTTGATATTCTGAAATATAGGCATTTTGTGTATCGGGGATGTGAAGGAAGTTGTGACTTGGAAGTCACACGTCACGAAATCACGTTTCGTGAAAGGAGAATCTATAACGTTGGATCCAAGGAGGATATGTGTCAACGAGTCGAGAGATACAGAAGGAGGCAGAGAGATATCAAAAGCTCGGGAGGAAGAACGATTGTGATTGTTGGATCATAGTGGAAAGAGACCAACAGTCGTCGGATCAGAAGGAAGTGAACGAGCCTTATCACTTCGTGTACAGAGGAGAGAGAAGCTATGGGGGTTGAAACTAGAGATTCCAGAAGTCTGGAGTCCCAGAAATATGAGTTGTAATCTCAGACGTTGGATTGATCAAGCAAGCGTGAGCCGTCAAATATTGCGAGCACATAAGGAGGAAATTTTGAGACTTGAAACTCCCAGAGCGCAGAGAGTTGGACCATATCTGGACCGTTGAATCTAGGAGAGTACGTGTCAGCAACTCAAAAGATCTGGAGGAAGTGTCCCACACACCCACTACGGCATAATAATTTCTTTCCGCCTTTTCTCGAGGGACAAAATCCCCGAAATCCTATGGGGCATAACACAACCTAGCTCTTCCCTTTTTTTCCCACCTCGGTGTGATCGTTGATCATGATCATAGGCCAAACAACTAGGCACCTTTTCGCATTTCGTGACTCGGGAGTATAAGCGAGTCGAGTCTTTCGACTCTGCAAACCTCGAAATGCCGAAATGTCGAAGAGGCTTCTATCAACAATTATCCCCCCAGGGTATGCCTTGGTCCATATGACCACTTCTCATAAGACCTCAGTCTTATTCCCTTCGGGACTTATCAATACAAGAGCTCGACCTCTTATCAACGGGACTCCCGAATTCCCTATTTTCGATTTCCCAAAATGGCCTTTGTCACATTAGCCCTTCTGGCTATGCCCTGATCCAGGTGACCATTCCTCATAAGACCGTCATCCTATTTCTTTTGGGATTTATCAATACGAGAGCCCGACCTCTTGTCAACGGGACCCCCAAATTCCCGATTTGCGAAATCCCGATGGACTCTTCCTTTCGGGACTCTCCCGAAATATTGGATTGCTGCCACGTGTCCTCCCTCAGATGGACGGTCCTTGTCATTTCACGATTTTGCGACTTGCAACCCCTAGTGACACAAATCCTCCGTCAATTCAAATCCCTGGTATCCAAAATACTAATGGACTCTCGATCTATGCCACGTGTCCTCCACGGATGGATGTTCTATATTGTTTCGGGACTTCGCCAAGTGCGAGGTCAAAATGATCACCTTCCTCTTTTGTTTCTCGATATCCAAATCCCCGAAATGGGTGATCTCGCGACACGTGGCCTCCCTTAATCGGACGATCCAGATTGTTTCGGGACTTCGCCAAGTGCGAGGTCAAAATGCTCACCTTCCTCTTTTGTTTCTCGATGTACGAATCCCCGAAATGGGTGATCTCACGACACATGGTCTCCTTTAATCGGACGACCCAGA
This sequence comes from Picea engelmannii, assembly GCA_009831015.1. Lineage (NCBI taxonomy): Eukaryota > Viridiplantae > Streptophyta > Pinopsida > Pinales > Pinaceae > Picea > Picea engelmannii. The sequence goes on from ML826640.1 coordinate 69,393, forward strand.
TCTATTTCGGGACTTCCACCATGGAGTGTCCCGATCTCTCTTCATCAGGACTTCCAAAATCCCGAAGTCTGAAGCCCCGATATCAACTCCTCTTTCATGACTTTAGCCTCTGTTCACGAGGGCTTAACCCTCATGCATCTCCTGACAGATCCAATGGCTATCAGGTTTTCTAACTAAGATCTAACGGTTCAGATCTGTCCCGCGATGTGCACTCTCCCGCTGCTCCTTGGACGTGGAAAAACCAACTGTCCAGATACTCCCACAGACCTTGGGGATCTATGGTCCCGATTTCTTCGCTACTCATGAATATAAAGGAAAAGGGTTAAGGCATTTAACTCCCTCATTTCTTCCTCCAATCTAACGGTCGTGAAAAACCACAGATCTTCCAACAAGATCTTGTCTGTCGATCGATACTTATCCCTACGCTGTCATTTCAGGATTTCAAGAGGATCATTCTTCCTCGTACAGGGTTACTAAGACTTGCACCTTCAAATCCTTTTCCAGGTTCTTGGTAAGCTTTCCATAAAGGGTATCTCTGTGGAGAGATCTATTCCGGGTATTCCTGGGGACGAATAAGGGCATAGATTTTCCAAAAGCAGACTTGAAGTCCAAAGTAATTCAATATGTGTGTGTGTATATATATATATATATATATATATATATATATATATATATATANAAACATAAGCCATACGTGGCCCTTCCAATAAAAGCATGCAACCACCATTTCTGATCAAAACACCACACAGACAGTCTTATACTCAAACCATTCATAAATTGCACAGACTATGAGCATAAATATCAACATATAAACTTCAAGATACAAGATATAAAACACTTATCAGAAATAACACTAGGTGTGATTACAACTGCTGAGAGGGGTGCTCATTTCCACCCAACCGTAGGCTTAGCGACTCACAATGGATTTACCACTAGCCACCCCCGAGATGAGACCACGATGCTGCGAGACTGTGTCTCTATTTGTCAGTGACCGAGAATGAAGGTTACTCTCCTTCTTCTCTGCTATCACTCCCTCTGTATTTTTCCAGAGTTCTCTTTCTTCTTCTCTTCCCCTCACATATACCCCTTGATCGCCCACTCTTCCTGCCTTTTCTCCTTTCGGCGAGGTTGCATGTGGCACAATTTTCCTCACGGTGGTCAGGTCTGAGGAATCTATGGATGGGTGGTTCACCCCCATCCCTCATTACTCATGAGGAGACATTTACCTACCAACCTGGCGAGTCATTTAATTCAGGGCCAACGAGCCGCTCTTGGTTCTCCAGGCCAGTGAAGTCCAAATACAATATTGGTTTTGATGGAAGTTAACGCCACCTTTCCAGGTGCCTTCCACCACCTTTCTCCAGCCATGGTGGTCTCTTTTTCAGCACATCCCCTCTCAGCAGTCCTGCAATATATATTCATAATATTATTCACATCCATTGAAATTTTTCACAAGGTCCATTCACATCACACATTCACATTTCTGAGTTTGCCACAATACTTGGCCAGTATAGTTATTTTTACAGACTGGGGGAACCAGGGTGTTACAATTCCCTCCCCCTTAAAGGAACATCGTCCTCGATGTTCTATCTAACAATTTGACATGCATGTACAGGTGTAAAAAAAATCGGATATGTCTGTTTCATGGCATCCTCCATTTCCCATGTAGCCTCATCTGGGCCAAAATGTTTCCACTGCACCTTGACCTGTGCAATGGTTCGGTTCTGGAGCGGGGTTTCCTTTCTGTCCAGTATGCATTGAGGTTCTGGTAGAAATTCTCCCGCTGATTCCACCTGAATCATAGACCAATCAATTATATGGTTAGCATCATGTACATATTTCTTCAATAATGAGACATGGAAAACATTATGTGCTTTGACTGTGGGAGGAAGTGCTAGCCTATAGGCTACAGGTCCCACTCTATCTAGAACCTCAAAGGGTAAACAATACCGAGGTGCCAACTTGGCACAAGCTCCCATTTTCAGAGAACTCTTCCTGGGTCTAACTCTGAGATATACATGGTCTCCCATTTTGAACTCTCTTGGAGTTCTCTTTTGGTCAGCATAAATTTTCTGTCGGTTCTGAGCAACCTTCAGGTTATGTTTTATCTGATTCACCGGTTGTTCCATTTCTTTCAACATGTCGGGTCCAAAAGAAATTCTATTTACGGGATTACTCCAGCTGACTGGAGTGTTACATGGTCTACCATAGAGGACTTCGAAGGGACTCATCTTTAAGGATGCTTGGTAGTCGTTGTTGTAGGTGAATTCTACCAGTGGCAGGTAGTCTTCCCACTTCTTTGGTTGATGCATTACATGCATTCTTAGCATGTCTTCAAGTACTAGGTTCACTCTTTTTGTCTGTCCATTGGTTTGAGGGTGATAAGCGATGCTAAACAACAATTTGGTCTCTAAGCCAGCCATCAGTGATTTCCAAAAGTTAGAAGTAAATTTCGTGTCTCTGTTAGACACGATCTCTTTCATCATACCATGCAGTATGAATATCTCCTTCATGAATACCTAGGTGATATCAATTGCTTTGCAAGAGGATTTGACAAAGATGAAATGAGCAGACTTGCTCAATTTATCCACCACTACCATAATGGCATCATTTTGTTTGGTCGATGTTGGTAATATGGTGATGAAATCCATGGAGATGGTTTCCCGTTTCCATTCTGGGATTGGTAGAGGTTGTAATAATCATGTTGGGTGTCGGTGTTCTACTTTAACATGTTGTCACTCTATGCATTTGTCCAAGTACTCGGCTACGTTTTTCTTCATTCCAGGCCAATAGAATTGTTTCCTAGTGGCCGTGATCATCTTCTGGTATCTTGGATGACCAGAATAGGGTCTTTTATGTAGTTCCTCTAGTATGAACCTCTTCAAGTTGTCACAATATGGAATATAAAATATTCTTCTGTAAGTGAGCAGACCTCCTTCGATCATCTGGTAGCCTTCATATTTTACTCCGACGGTTTTTTGTTGTAGGTACATGGTCATGGTCTGGACGAAGGGATCTGTTTCTTGTGCATTTTTTATTCTTTCCTTGACATCTGTCTCGCAGGTGCTCACCATTTCCAAGTGAATTGTTTTCATACTTCTGCTAAGGGCATCGACCACCCTATTTTCCTTTCCTTTAATGT
>ML826640.1:81325-110153 GCA_009831015.1 Picea engelmannii
CAAGATCATACAAAGATTAGGATACATGGCTCTGAATTACAACCTTATTTGTTACCTACTTTCTTGACTCCTAGAGTATTTTCATTGAAATACATTAGGCGAAGATTACACTCGAATAATATCCATTTTGTATCAATAAAGTATAAAGCTAGTTTTAAATTGAAAAAATAAGTTGGGCCTTTTATTATCAATACTAGAACAACTTTTCAGGTAGCAAAACAAATCCTCCACAACATGGTTTTCCAGCAGGGAGAAAAATGGATGTATGATCCTCATGCTATAATCCCTTCAAAGAGGATTGCACATGGACAGGTTCCTTATCAGCATAAAAAAAACGCACAATTGGATTTTTTGGTGAACTAGAACAACTGGAAATATGTACATAGTATTTTTCAAGTTTAGGGTAAAGTGCCAGAGAAACCTTCAAATTCTCCAGTAACATAGACCCCTCAACAATTCAATAAGATGTACAAAAGAAAATTTACATGATCAACTTCAAAGAACTCAAAAACAGAGGAAGAAAGGTCAGCAAAAAGGTAGAAGATATGGGTACTTGATGAAGAGGAAGATCAAGAATCACAAGAAGAAGTAGCACTAGTGATCACAGAACCTGATCTAATGGTAGAAGTGTCATCATAAGAAAATCCTCAAAGTGCAGAAATTCAAAATTTTAAAGAATCTTTTGATACAGACCAATCAAAATAGATTGATCATGTTCATCAGTTCATGTCTACTAGGAATATGAGTGCAAAGTTAAAACAAAACATTATTCCTAATATATTTGACCAAGAGACATCTCAGACCAAAATGCTATCAACTGTGGATTATGAAAATGGTAGATTGAACATAACAATGCTTGAACAAAAATAACAAAAGAAGGTTACAAACATATCTATTGATCTTAATGCAATTCACCCACTAGATAAAATGGATATGCATAAGAAAACTGGAGAAATATTAAATAGATATGTAATGATAGTTAACCTTGGAATAAAGAAGCTACAAGTTATAAATGAAAATATCGAAAACCAACTAGAAAATGAAAACCTAGCTAATAGAACCAAGCATATCATAATAGTCAAAGAATTAGAACAATGGATAATGGATCTAGGAGATAATACACAACATAAAACATCTATGCAAGCTATGATAACAATAAAGATATAAATATTCAAGCATTGAAGAGAAGGCTCAATATCCCTAGAATTAAACACGTCCAGACTCCAGAGTTGCAGGTAATCCAAGCAGAAAAGGATAAACTCCTAGAGAAAATGGTACAGATGGAAGAACATATTGAATTGTATGAGAAGCAGATTGAAATCTTGAAAAATGGATCTTTTTCATCACATGTAATAGAATCAACAGACCCAACAGATGGGTTATCAAAAGCATTGGAAGATATGAACCTAAAGGGAGTTGAGATTAAAAAGTTGAAGAAAATAATTTAAGCACAAAATGAAGAAACAAAGAAAAACCCAAAATTATTGGAGAATAATAGAAGCTAAAAACTAAAATGCTAATAGACATGGAACAAATGAATAACAAGTTGTCTGGAAAACCATATCTGATAGGAGCTCGAAACATTGTTTGGGATGAAATCATTGATGAATTTGGAAAAATTTTGCATTTATTTAAAATGATTGATGATGAGATGGTTCTAACATAAGAAGTAGATGACACTATAAAGAAAGCATTCCAAGAATTAGGAGCTAGACCGTAGGTTGCTACAAGAGTTATCAAGTTCCTAAATTCCACTTCCAGTGAATTACTAAAAAGTAAAGGTGTAAAGGACAAAACCACAAAGGTAATGGAGGTTGAAAAGATTTTTACAAAAATAAATTTACTACAACAAGCTCAAAATAAATCTATAATGGTGAAAGGAAACATTGAATCATTCACCAAAAAATTTGAAAATCTAGTAAAAATGGGACTACCTTCAGCTTGGAATGATAAAGGAAAACTCCTATCATTTGAAAGTTACATGAATAATTTATTCATAGTCAGGGAAAGTGAGGAAAAGTTCCAGGAAATGGCTGACAATTTGAGAGGGTGGACTATTGTGGATTTACTCATTGATGATTTATATCTTCTCTGGAAAATAAAAAACCTATTTTCAAGCCCTCCTACATATGATAAATACACTAAGATAAACATTGCATACATGTAAATGAATTCATTCAATTATCCATCAAGCAAAACTTGGAACCTTCTCATCCAACTATTGACTGAATGAGTCATCAAGATAGTTGAAGAAAATCAAGAGTTGGAGCAATTGTCTCCCAGATCTTGTTATTTTTAGGGATCAAATATCTTTTTGTATATGAAAAACTAGGAAATAGGATCAAACAACCACATTTGGTTACGACCTAATTTGTATAAAGGTATAAGAAAGAATCAATGTAAAGGATCCTTTTTCCTCGAGAAAATATCACATCTTTTAATAAAATTTTGCAGGCTTTGAGTGATTCAAAATTTCTATGTTTCAGTTCATGTGATTCATCTTCTTTTTATTTCTGTATTCATAATTTTCTTTTTGAATGTGTATGGAACTACAATTTTGATAATTTAGTACAACCACAATCACATCTTTTGATAAAATTTTGCAAGCTTTGAGTGATTCAATATTTATGTGTTTCAGTTCATGCAATTCCTCTTCTTGTTATTTCCATATTTATAATTTTCCTCTTGAATGTGCCTAAAACTACAATTGTGATCATTTAGTACAACCACTACTATTGCAACTACAAAGGAATTATTAAAGGTTACAAATCTCTCAGATTTATTGTAAGTATTGATTAGACATGTACCTGATTCATTATGCCTTGTGAATAGAAATGAAGTGTTCCGTTCTGTTCATTTTGTATTCTTAGTCCAGATACATATTCTATCATAATTTATTATGCTTGAAAGGTAAAATAATATTGATCAAGACATATACATTATTTTTCTTTTAGTTTTTTTCTCTTAAATTCTTCTTTCACTCATCAAATATTAAATTGTCTAGAAAATTGAAGTTATGCCCTCAAAACCTGATCTTTAAACATTAAAGATTAATAATTAAATCATAAGGTAGAAACAACAAAATAATATGTTTTAGGACAGATAAATTTAATCAAAATCAATCAAAGTAAATGTATGCCTTGACATATATTCCTAGCCAGAAACATCTCAAGGGTTACAACATTCTTTTGGCGTTGTTGTCAGGGACTGAATTGAAGATGACTTACTTTTCCTCGGTAAAATGATAGGAAAACCTACTTCTTGTTGGTGAAAAAGATTCAAGAAGGATAAAATATTTCACCTGGCGACTCCACATTTTCAATCCTAGCATTAGGAAAGAAAAACACTAGGGCTAACCCAAACCCAAAAAATACTACACTAGTATCAGATTTAGAGAAACTATTTTCTAAAATAAATCCTATGAAAATACCTACAACACCTTCTACTATACCTTATGTTGTTAAACCCTCTTCTTCCATAGATCCTAAATCAAAAGGCAAATCTTCTATTGCTTTAAAATATTCTTCAAAAGATCTTCCTACTAGTTCCCCCAAATTCCCCCTTCCACTATCTCCTAAAGAGTCCCTTCCAAGCTCTTCAAAACCACCTTTACCATTTTTCACAAGTGATCCTATTGAATTCTTCCCTAAACATTATATTGAACTTTCCCTTAAATATTCTCCCGTGATCTCTCAAATATATCCTACTGAAAATTATTCAAATGTTTCCACAAAGGAATCTCTTGAAAATTCTCGTGTTACGTATCCTAGGTTTTCTTTCTTACTTCCTAAAAACGAAAATTTACAAATTTCCCAAACATCTCTTCCAAAGGATCCTCTAGAAGAAGAATACTTTAAAGTATTCTTCAATAAACTCACTCCCGAGAATTCATGATTGTTAATCGATCATCTAGTAATGGTAGTAAACATTTGTCAACAACAACCACCTCCTCCACCACCCCCACCAAGGGTTTTTAATAAAGCAACTGCCAATTATTCCCCTTTGAATCTTCCTAGGAATCTGCACAGTTTTCCTGACAATTATCTAAAGATATTGCCTAGATTTAATAGTGAATATGAGGTTACCACTCTTGAACATATATCAACCTTTGATTATTTTACAGATAATCAAGGTCTTGAACAAGAAGATGTATATATGAGGATAGTTGTTCAAACTTTTGAAGGTGAGGTAAGGAAATGGTTTAAGGGGTTACCTCCTAACTCCATTGATTCTTGGGATGCACTAGAATCTACTTTCCTCGGACAATGGGGTGAAAAAAAGGATCATTTGTATTTCTTGACTGAGTTTGGGAGTTCAAAAACGAAACATAATGAATCTATTCCATATTTTATTAAGAGAAATAACAAACTTTATAATAATATCCCTGCAGATGTCAAACCATCACAACCAGCTCCAAAAGTTACTTTTGTTGGTTGTTTTGATCTAGAATTTTCCTTATTAATTAGGGAGAGATTAGGAATTTTCCGACAGCAAGACTGTTCTCTTCAATTGTAATCCCTATGGGAAATTATTTTTGTGATTTATGAATCATAGAAATCCTATCGATTCCTATTATTTCATTGTTGAGTCCTGTCTTCTTACCTTTTTACATATTTTATTTATTATATTTTCAAACTTGTTCTATTTCTAATTCAATTTGATTTACAATAGGCGAATTTGTTTCTTTGATGGAAAAAATATTTCAATGGAGATGATTTCAATGCTAACTAACTTTTCCCTCATCAGGTTATAGATTCAAACGTTGTTCAAAGATTGTATTACTGAATATTGTTTTGAATTCCTTTTTAGAGATGCCCATATTTTCTCTGGATTCATGTTTAAAATTGTCCAGATTTACATGTTCATCTTCTTTGTTTCAGATTTAATAAGTTTGTGTTACTCTCTATTAGGTATGAGACTTACGTGTCTTCTTATTTTCTTCCACCTATCATACTCATATTTTTCACTCAATCCGATGAGACTCCATGCCCAATGGACTAGGTCTTTTATCTCAGATATTACTTATTCTAAATCCAATTTTTTGGCCGATCTTTTATTAACCCTATCTACCAAATAATGTACCTTTAAATATGGCATCATGAGATTAATGATGTAAGCTATTGCCTAGTGACAGTACATAGTGAGTTTTATTTGTCTTTGAGGGAGCCCCCTCAGGTCCAAGAGACATCTTGTGGCATAAAGTTGGTTTAAATGTGTCTTGGCATGGTTTCTAAGCATCCAGGAACCATCTCAACTTACAACATGTGCATCATCAGAATAATCATAACTGTGATTAAATACATCTAATTCAAAGATAAAAGTTTCAGGATCCTCTGTTACCATTCCATGAAAATTTGGTAATATTGATGGTGGTTTTCATTTGTACTATTATTTTTGGAGCCAAAATGGGAAACCAAACTCATATTCGAAATTTGACGCTCTTGTTCCTGTTGCTCCTCCTGCTCCTCCGTCATCATCTAACATATTGTATATCCTGAAAATTAAATATTTTTCTAATGAAACATAATGGTGTGGTTCCTATATAGTATTTTCTACTAATTATATTTCTAATTGTTCCTCTTGGCCACTGATCAATTATTTTGGATAATATGGGTTGTCCTCCTCTTCCAATTCTACATGCAGATGGATTATTGGATGGGGTGGCTCTTACTACACCACAAGTTGAAATAGATGGAGTGGTGGATGGAGTGATTCTTCTAGTTCCATGAGTAAATATACCTATAGGATATCTATGCCTATTCATGCATCCTATATTATCATGATTTGAATTCAGTAGAATAGAGGCACATCACAAAATATTATAGTGAATGTATGGCTTTTACACCATAAAATTTATATAGTGAATTATTCTTTGTGTCTTATTGTCTCTATTCCCTTGCATTCACTCCTATATGCATTTCTAATACCACAAAGTTCCTAATTATTTTTTGGCACTTCCCTGACTATGACACCAAAAATAATAGACAATTTATATGTATCATAAATTATGTTTCATTTATATATCAACCCAGAGTTATTGTTCACATATGAAGTGCTATGCACAATATATGCAAGAATAATTCTTTTTTAGTTTCTAATATGAATATGCCTAAAAATTGAAACACAATTGTACTAAGAAATGAATTTTTAAGAATAAACAAGGTTTTAAGACTACTACAATTTCATTACTAAATCATATCCTTCTTTACCCAAGAATGCTAAAGAACCAGGTTGCATTAAGTATCCAACTTCAAGAATTGAATCTTCTTGAAACATTGTTATGATTTGGTATAATTAGAGAATATCACTTAGTCAATGATCACTCAAATTGAAAATGCAAAATCAATAAAGAAAAATAACTCTAAAATTTCATAAGGTTGTTTTTGTAATGAACTACGATCTAACATTAACTATAATCATTATAGCCATAAATGTCAAATAATAGGCTGCAACTTTTCATTCAAACTGAAGGTTTGAGTTTTTTTTGCAAAAATACTCTTCTTTGAACCTTTTCAATTTTAGTTTAAGTTAAGTGGATTCACTTCAAAAACCTATCTGCACACCACACCAAACTATAAATAGAAATATTATCAATAAAAATGACTTTAAAGTAAATACCATTATATGAAATGTAAATGAAATAAGATAGTATTAGCCTAAAAAGGGGGGCCTTTCCTCTTCCTAGAAAATACTATGAAAAATAACTCAGCATAAGAGAACTCTCAACACATTAAACATTTACTCAATGTAATTCATCCAAATCTAAAGATTCTAGGAAAGGAAAACAATTCAATTCCACAATAGTTTCAGAATTCCAAGATTTATTTCTCCATTGTTGTTTTTATCATACAAATTGTTGCTTATATAACATACAAAGTTTTCTTAAAATGGTTTGTCAAATACGATAAAAAGGTGAATACTTTCAATACAATCTAGTTGACTAGAAGCCTACGATTTGAGTGATTGTGGGTCTTCTAGATCGATATGATATATGATAACACATGTTTTTTAAAATAAAATACGTTGTTTCACATGAAATATGGAATTTTCGTCGATGTTGCACTAGATCTGAGAGTTTTTGGTATGTTCCACACAAATTGGAGGTTTTCTGACATTTGGAGGCTAACATGAACCTTGTTGTTTTTAAATCTTTCACTGATTTGACACTTGTCTATTTTGTTGATAAGGAAACCTGAGAGCTACTTTTTATCATCTTTGAACAGGATAGAGATGATGGTTTGTTCACATTTGGAAAATTAACCATCTCCTTTAATTATAGAATGATTCCACATTATTCGTTTCTTCATCGATGCTATGAAGGTACGATAACCAACGACTACTATAGGTTTCAATTTATCTTGAAGCTGCTATAGGTTCTAAACTATCTAGCAACAAAACAATTAATATGCAATATTTTTGGTTCTAAAGCTATCAAATTCAAGAAAACATTAATAAAAACAACTATATTTACCTTAATTTTCCTTTTTGAAATTATGCAATGTTTTTCATGAAAAGTGATGGAAAATAGGTATATTTGAGGTAGAATTATGGGAAAGGATGTCAAAAATTAGCAGCTTTTAGTTAAAAATGGTGTTAATTCAAGGAGCCAACAAACACCATACAAGTGTACATACATATCACAATGATAGGATCTCTGACATTTAATTAGCATATAGGATCTCTGATCTAATATCACACAAACATTCCAGCCCAAACATGTATACACATGCACCTTGGGAAATACATATGTACATAGGAACTTTGACCCAAAACCATATATAATGGTTTCACATTTCATCATTCTAGCAGCAGTTCCAACCAACAATCTCTCTTTCCCTTCAGTTTTCACAACCCAAGGAAGTGTACCCCCTCCTTTACTTTATAGTCCCTCGCGGTGCACCAGTTCCCTCCACAACTTCAACACAGACCGACTAGAAAGTATTAGATATGCAAATTTAGTAATTCTAGCTATAAAAACTTTCACAATTTGTTGATACCCACAAATCCAACCAAAAGGCTCTCATTTCCAACAACCTGCATAACCCAAGGAAGTGTACCCCCTTCTTTGAATCAAAATCCCTCAGGTTTTACCACTTCCCTCCAAGGCTCCAACACAAGGTTGGATAGGAATTCTTAGAGTTGTGGCTGCAGGAACTCCAACTATGATAATAGAATATCCAAACCTTCAAATAGTTGCAGATGCACCTCTTGCATTGCACCTTCAACTCCCTTTGCTTCTTTTGAGATGCAACAAGTCCATTGGAATTTACTCATTCCATGGCTTTTTCCTTGAGCTCTATTTCCTTTTGGTGCTCTTCTTTCCAAATACGTGGTTCATGTATTCATTCTTCAATTGTTCCTATACAACCATAATGAAAAAACACATGTTATAGTAATTATAATATAACAACTTTCATCTTCACGGGATTTATTGACTCCAAGTTGTAACATTTATTCTAAATAAGTCTGTAACCATAAAACAATACTTATCTGTATGGCTATCATATGCTTCATAAAGCTGCCACAAGCAATAATCCATCTCACTATTCTTTCCTAACACACCCTCATGATTCCAGACACCATTCCATATGCATTATTAATTTACCTATTCCTTACTATATTCACCCTCCAAGATCAAGCATCCCCTTATCTACTATACATTCCCTCAGGTGATCCATCATTTTCCAAGGTGTTCTTGTGCATGGAGAGCACCAAATTACTACTAGACTTCCACTAGCAATCTATAACTTGTGGCAATCATAGGGTTTCATTTTCCTAACATTATCCTTCTTCACTAGCTTTCCAGTTTCAATAGTCATTATCTCATATGTACACACTCATACAGTCATCATGAGACATCCGCATAACAATTTCAATTATTAATTAAAATCTATTTCATATAGGAAAATCGAATTTCCCAAGCATGAGACTCCCTCTCATAATGTTTGGCTCTTGCAACAACAAGTAGCAGTCTTCCTTATGACCTTACACCATTTCCATATCCAAGACCATTCTTCCTGCAATTTTTCTCAACCTTCATTAAGCCACACTAACTATTAGTATTCATGCACCTTATCCTTTTATTGTATAATTTTCAATCAACCCAGGAAGTGATCTCAGAATTATATTACTCGAGAAATTCAATCACTTCCTACTATTAGTCATATTAAATTGAATGAAACTATCATTCCTTACACATGAATTATCTATCATACAAAGATTTTCATAATGCAATCAAATATCACCAATAAATAAACCAATGTGTCAATACCCATGGCCACATCTACAAAATGCATCCTCGCATCGACTCTGAAATACTACATATCTATGTCATGTATTGCACCATAGTCAATTGGAAGGTTTAACCAATGCCTCAACACATTATCCAAACTCTTCCTAATTATTTGTTTGACTATATAGAAACCTTCTTCTTTGACCCATACAAAACGCTAGAATTATAATCCTTTAGTGCTCTTTAGTGTTGATAAAGAGGTTGCAGTCGAAAAATTGGTTATATAGGGGAAGACCATTGAGAACTTGTATGGTGATATAGCCCTTCCATATCCAACCACAACATGGCCGCACACATGGCTAGTTCTATTGGAATTCATTTCTATAACAGGAGAATGTCTCATGACTTGACCTAGTTATGATCTCATAACCAACATATCTTGATATGCAATTAAGTTTCATATAATTCCATTCAAGCATTAAACAATATTTGTATACTCAAGGCCCTTCGCCTTTACCATATCTAGTGGAATTCCATGCTCATAGTGCATATTAAATCAAATATTGAATTTTGACCAAGGGAAATCTTCCCTCAATTCCCTTCAGTAATTATGCATCTTAAGAAACCCAGATACAATCATGCATGGTTGTTATCAAATTACTTGATGCTATCTAATTAGTTGGTATTTCGTAGAAGCTCGCAGTCTCCCTTCACCAACCCCTTGATAATCATTCTTACCATCCTCATTTTTCCTCATATGGTTAGATATTATATGCAGTGACAACATCATCAACATCTCCAACCATGCTATAACCAATTTTTCCTAGATACATAGTCCATCATTAGTAACTTTTAATCAAAACAAATTTATTTCATATGCAACAATAGACTACTCTTAGTCTAAAAGCATGCCACATGTATGCCTAAGCATTTCCACATGCACAAATGCACATCAATATGCACCAGGAATTCAATCTTATCGTGCCAACTAATGCATATGCATTTTTAGCTTCATTGTATGCATCACTTCTATTATGCACTCCATTGCATATTTGTTTCAGCTTCTTGTGCTCCATGTATTCATCCTTGAATCCCTCTAGATCCCTGTGTCCTTATGCACTATAATTATACTCATATGTGCACTACTATTCCCTAATATAAACATTTTATAGCCAAGTCCCACTTGTCCATTATGCATTTCAAGCTAATTTGTCCTATTGGAAGTTCCCTCCACTTAGGAACCATGTTCCAATCATTTTCCTTGTCGAAACCTTATGACAGCTTGGAATGAGGTAGTTCATATCATTCCATCACCTTGATATTGCAATATCCTCGAAACAACTTAACCATGATCATTATGGAATCCCTTGCTATTACCTCTAGCTATCCATTTTCTTTTCTCAAATTTTCAAGTACTTTTCTCCATTTCATTTAGTGATTCACTATGAAGCCCTATTCTATACACTCGAGAGAAACTTGCTCCCATTGGAATGCTACATTTCTCTATTGGAACTTTTGAGTGAATGGGCCTTCATTACTCTACCCCTTGAATCCTTTGTACATGTACCCTACTTCCACTATGCACTCTAATAACAAAACTGGATTTCCTTCTTGCCTTGGATACTTCATCCATAGTTTCCAATTCAGAACTAGAAACCCTTCCAATTCCTCATAGAATAGTCGCTAGAGATAATTCACCCATCCCTATGACTCACCCATTATCTCATGAGATAGTTGTTCTTTATTGCAACAAGTTTTCCAATGATCAATACCCTTCTATTGTCAAGGCTATGGAGGTTTACCTTGACTTCCTGTGCCCTTTCATGAAATTCTTCACTTGTAGGATTGATGTTTTATGCAAGAATACTTTTTGATACTCCTTTGCAATTAATTCAAACTATGTAGCAGCTGAATGCTAATTTTTCTCTACTCTTTGTGAGTCCTTTATCCACTTTTCATTACCTACCCTATAGCTCTTTATTGTCTCAACCAAATTCTACAATCTCTTCCTTGCTTTCTTGTCCATTAGACCTTGGAATTATAATCTGCAATAGACCCACATAGTTGTTATTCATAACATCTAATATTCTTGTTAATAGGCCTTTGAATTAACACTTTATCCTTGAGTGTTCCCGTGTTCATCAACAATTACCTTGTTATTAAAAAACTCACCCCCCTTTTTTTGTCAAGCTAATGAACTCCAAATGTGCATATATAGAATTAGATAGGAACCATCATGAGTATATGCACTCTTTCTTACCCAATACTGACATATGTCATGTAACTCTAACATCTGGAAATGTTTTTCCAAAATTAATATCACTTGAAGAAATTTCACATTGGACAATTACATGGTTCACAGAGTCCAATTACCTATTTTCCTATAGCTCCATAAAATTACTAAGTGCTTCCTCAAAGAAATGAAGCATTTTGTCATGTTGTCCTATGTTACCTTTAAAATGACTATACCCATGCCTTATTTGTATTTTTGAGCTAAAAGTTAAGGCTATCTGAATTTCATAATTTCTACTTAAATATGACCTTTTCTCAATGGTGCAATTGATATAAGAGGCTATTTTCTTCCACATGTAGAAGAAAACCAATCAGGATTTTTTTTTTGTATCGAGTGTAAATGAGACTTATTACTTTGAATATACAATGACTTTCAGATTTGATATCTAATGCTCTAGTAAAATTCTATATAAATATGGAATTGATGACTTTGCACTTTTACATTTTCTCCAAACTTGGAATTTTTAGCTAGAAATGGATATTTCCCAAACATAGAAAAACTAGGAAAAATTGCCTCATGACAAGGTTGTCTAGATCGATGAGTAGATAAAATGTTGAGTAAATCAATTTTTACATATTGGTGATTTGGGGTCCCTTTTCCTCCTCTGAAGTTTTCAAAAATCCCGAAAAAGTGTCCGTAAATAGTGTATTTTTCCCTATTTCATAATCCCCATTCCAAACCCTTTTTAATTTTGCTCAAATCCTAAATGGGTATCTTCATTCCTTCTTTTTTAGCTATCTATAAAAATTTCACCTTAATTTGGGCCCCTATCACTGAGCACGACCTTGATCTTCAAAACCCGTTACTTTGTGTTTTTCATAAATTTGAAGTAGAAGTATCCAATGTCCCTCATTGGAACTCTTGTAGTCCTCGTCATTACAGGCGTACCCCTTAAAGTTCATCTAGATATGAGTTGAAATGATCTTGTTATGGACAAAACAAGTTTTTTGCTTCAGAGTTTTTTTTAAACTTTTTCTATTTTCTCCTTCCCTTTCCTCCTTCTTTGTCTCCTCTTCTCTTCCTTTCTCTTCTTCTCCTTCTCTTCCTTCCTCTTCTTCTCCTCTTTCTCCTCTTCTTTTATTTCCTTTCCCCCCTTCTTCGGTGATCACTAAAACCCTTCATTGATGATCTGCATAAATGTCACTTCTTCATCAGATGTTGTAGAACCCTGAAAAATCCATCGAATATCAACTTATTTTTTCCATTGGAGATCTACAAAAATATCGATTCTTCATAATATTTCTCCGAACCCTAAAAAATCCTTGGGTGAATTCCTTTACATTGACGATCAACGACTTTTGAAAAATTCCCCACTTCGTAGAATTTCATTGAACTCCAATATCTTTATCGGTGATTAGGGGATTTCTTTCATCAACGATTTATGAAAAATTCCATACTTCATAGAATTTCTTCGAACTCTGATCACTCCATCAGTGATCCATGATTTCTTTCATCAGATATATGAGAATGTATGTACTTCGTATAATTTTACTAGACTCTGATTTCTCCATTAGAGATCGACGATTTTCTTCATCGATGATCTACGAAAAAGTCTTTACTTCATAGAATTTTGTTGAACTCTGATCGCTCCATGGGTGATCGGTGATTTTCTTCATTGGCAATCTACGAAAAAATGTGTACTTCATAGAGTTTTGTTGAACTATGATTTCTCCATTTGCGATTGATGATTTCCATTTTTGATGATGTACGAAAATTTCACTATTTCATAATATTTCATCGAACTCTGATCGCTCCATCGACGATTTTTTAAAATTTCACTATTTCATAAGATTTCACCAAACTCTGAAAAACTTAGTATCTAGGATGAATTTGGGTTGTCAATCTCAAAATTAATTATGATCTCAACCATTGATCAATCAAACTATATGACATGATCCCCTGCCTTCTGCCACTATAGTGTTTCCAACATGGATCCTATTATTCCACATCATGTGTATGGTCCATGTCATTGTTTGAATGGATTTTAAAAAAAATCTTGAAAAATTATAATTTTCGAAAATTTCCTAATTTTTCTAAATTTTTCTTTGGTGAACTTGAAAATTTTAACCGATCCAAAATGAATCTTAGCCATTGATCACCAAGTCGAATGCAATCTGGGCCATTGATTTTTGTTAACTCCTCAGTTTCCATGCAAACACAAAATTCAACCTTGCATGCCAAATTTAACTCTGCAACTTGCAGCTCGATGCCATTATTCATCTCTTCAAACATTCTAAGTGCAATTTTGATCTAAATTTTCTTAGAAATTTGGGGRTTTCACTCCACTCTCACAATTTTCCYCAAATCTGTCATATATCAAAACTCTACAACGAATTTTCCAAATTTGTGGTAGTTTTTGGCCTATACAGTTCYAGTGTTGAATCAAAATCTATGATACCAAATTGTAACATACCCATTACCATCAAAAATGAAATTTTCTCTAATACTAACTATAAAATACCCTCCTGTTAAAACATATTTAAATGCTCTATGCAAATCAAATGAATAGCATGCAACATGATCAATTATTCATGCACATAACAACATAATAAAAATAATTGAATGCATTTAATCAATAAAACACAACATTTTGATATTCATCTTTACACAATGGAATTAACATAACAAAATAGAACATAATGCTTATCTATTTTTGAAGAATTGACTGGTTGTGTACAAGGGTGTTATAATATTTAGACACTTAGGTTTTAGTTAAGGTCAAATTGGTCTAATGTGTCATTAGATTAAAGTATGTTTCTCTAGTAAGCATTAGTATGCATGTGTAATCCAATGATCACAATATGTTCTTGACATAGAGTGATCCAATGAGTCACATTCTCCTCGATCTTAACAGATACACTGGTTTGTGGCTTAACACTTGATTGGTCCATGATATCTATTTAAAGAGCATGGACGGTCATTTGTCGATGATCACTTGTGAGAAAATCTCCTGTAATATTTTTCTTTTTCATTAATAAATTGCCTCAAGTGGCCACGTTGGCTAGGGCCATGTATGTTTCCCCACAGGGTTTTTACCACGTAAAAACATTGGTGTGTTGATATTTGATTTAGTTGTGTGACTGGTTACTGAAGGTGTGTTTCCTCTGTTGGAATACTCTGTGTTGTCGAACATGGTATTAGAATGTGTTTGAAGACCCACTCTCGTAGTAGATTGAGATCTTGAAGTCGTGTTGTCGCATCTCTAGTTTATGCTATTTTCATACATTTTTGGGGCAAGAGAACTATTCCATTTCATCTGAAGCACTCATTTAAGTTAGGAAAGATTTTTATTTTAGTTGAAAATGTTTTCATTTTCCAAAGATATAGCCATTTCATTCATATCTGGAGGTATAAATCCTGAACAAACCCCTTTTAATTTTTTATGGAGATAATGTTTTGGTTTTCTGTTTTTTATTTCTAGGTTGCTACTCTTACTGGTTTGCATATGATCTTTTCCTTGCACTCTAGGTGATCTTGCCAAATCATAAACATAGCGGAAGTGTTTTCTTGTCTATGTATGCTCTTTATCGTGTGCTCTGTGCAATCTCAATAAATCAAAAACATAGAGAAAACTTGCATATTCGAGTAAGATAACTGATATCTAACCCCTTGTTGTTGTCGAGAAACATTTTTTTTGTGTGTGTGAACACGTGAAAATAATTCTTTTTTAGCATGCACTTCAAGGCCATCATCCACAACAACCCCCATCCTCCTTCTTAAGATGATAATGTGTTTTGCACTAGCTCACTTGGTTGAAAATTGCTTTACTCAGTAAGAGGTCTTGAGTTCATGTCTTTTTTTTGTTACTTTTTGAAAAATTTCATGCATTCATTGTAAAGTGCATTTCACGAAGCACATGGACTAATCAAAATGTCTATCTCTCTTGATTTAAGGTTTCACCTTCAAGGAATTAATGCCCCTTATGAATATTGGGAAAGCTTCAAGTTGTGTTTGGTAAAAACAATATTATTCAAGTCTTTCAATTAGAAAATCAGTTAATGAATTTAAGTCCAAATGATTTTTCATGCATTGAAGATTATTTATCTAAGTTCAAAACATGTAGACTTTTATGTATCCAATTCAAACTAGATCTGAAGGAAGAATGATGCATATATATTATTCTTTATAAGCTTGGTAGTGCATATATATTATTCTTTATAAGCTTGGTAGTGCATATTTTGTCTTTGTATCTACCTCCTATGCCTTCAGATAATCTTTAGGGAGTGCTTATAAAGAACCCTCTCTTGAGTATTTTTGTGATGCTCTGATTCAAGATCAATATAAGCTTGTGCAACTTGGATTGTTCAACAATACATGTACATTCAACAAAGCCTTAGTGGCTTAGCATAAAGATAAATCCAAGAATCCCAAGAAGTAAAATCTTTGCCACAACAATAACAAAACAATGGGGGGTTATGATTCCAAGAGAGAGAATTGACTGGTATTTTGGTCGATTGGTTCAGTTTGGTCAACTAGCTCAACTACCTAGTTGAATGTATTTTCCATCAACTAAATTATCACAGTTGTCAACTAGTCAACTATCTTGACTACATAGTCAACTATCCTTGTCATCGATTGACTCATTGTAGTGAACCGAATTCTAAGTCATAATAATATATTATAATTTATATATGAGAGGGGATTAAGGGGGTCAATGGGACCAAAGTTTGATTTATATATTACTATATTGACCTTTTACCTTAAAGTATGCAAAATGGCAAATCATTATTGGAATGTGTTCCAAGGAGCTAGGTGGATTTCCTTGGGTGATGAGTGGCGAGATGAGAAAACGCATACTAGTTCTATGGGTTTGGGACTCCAACCATCATTTGATCATTCTACCTGTTCTTTATTTGAACTTTGTTCACTCTCTGGTTATGCATGGAGTTCACCATTAACCTGTACCAAATTAGACTGTTATGTATGGTGATGGAAGGTTCGGGATGATTGAGACTTCATATATAACTATATTTTCTTGAGCCTCCAACATTTATATTCCTATATAGACTACACTAGAGCCCTATAGGGGGTGAGAATTTCCTAAGGGACTATAGGGTAGAGAAGGGGATTCTATCCCTTGGGTGGTGCACGTAAGGGAAGAGAGTAGGGTGGTGGAAAAGGATATAGGATTCTATATTTTTTAATTTGTTGGTTATTGGGCTATGTGAAGGATTTTATCCAACCATAGGAGTCATTTGTCCTTGTGGAATCAAATCCTTAGCTCGGGGGTGGATGGTTGTTGAGAAATATGGAGTAATAGAAGCTATAGTTGGGAGGAATGTCCTTCATACGCAACCATCCAATGACATTTATTCATAATATAAGTGTTATGGTTTATGTGTTATCTTCTGAATTATTTATGTGTATCTTATTGTTAAAGATGTTGTGATTGTTAATATATTACATGCTTTTATAATTATGTGTTGTTACCTATGAATTGCATGAGTTTCTTTTCATTTTACATGCATAATTCCTTATCTAATTGGATAAAGAGCATATTTGTATAAAAAGTAGTAATTAGAGCTAAGTAAGAGCTAGGTCGAAATAATTTTAAAATAACAGAACATGTTATAGAGTTGGGATGGTATTAGCATGGATCAATAGTGAGTTAGGTACGTTACACATGGTCCAACATGGTGTGCCATATGATGTTGACAATGGCCCATGACTTCATGGATGATGATAGGAATCCTTGTCCCAAGGCTAGTGGTGGGATCTACTATGTGTAAACCCTTAGGATGTATAGTGTCTTGTACATATGTGTGTGATGTGAGTGATTTTTATTTTTTTTGTGGGTTGATTTGGTTCGATACTTATCAGTTTTGGTGCTTGATTTTCATATTTCAATAGGATCCACTTGGCCCTCATCATAGGCACACCAATGGTGAGAACAAGAGGTTATATATGTTTATTACATATGTTAGCTAACTATGTTGGCATTTGTCTCATTAATTAAGGATTAACACAAACATGCATGTACAAAAACACATGGATTTCCAATCACATCAATCGAATTCATAAGTAAGATCCAAACCATATGTATATAAAATGCATAGCAAATACATCATGTCTAAAAATCCAAAACAAATTTAAAAAATTAAAAAATCAAACACACGGTTTTGTTCTTACGTGGTCCTAATAGAATGGGTGGCAATGGAATCTGTCGCAATATGCATCAAAAGTTTCAAGAGGTGATAATTTTTATGGCTTTCATTAATTTTGATTCATGTAATATTGGATTTTTTTATATTCCACTATGAAATTTAACCTTGGATCTAGTGTTTCTGGATGTTTTTTTCAAGATTAGGTGACAAGTTGTTTGGAATTTTCTATGGCGACATCCATGGAACCATAAGGTACATGTTCGTAATTGGAATGTAGCTATATATTTTTCCCTACAATACCATCTCGCATTACTAACCATCACTTTCATTGTCACAATGCCTGAGGGTTCGTTCCCACTAGGTTGTGGCATTATCATTTCTTATTTGCACATTCCAACTTGTGTGGAAGTGCCTACTCTTAATGGGTTCCCTAGTTATCATTCCAGTTTCCATCTAGTGCCCATGCCATGATTATTGTTTAGGCCCAAGAACCCTTATTTAGACCTTCAATGACTAAAAGTTGAGCCTCATTTTTCTCTCTTAATATTTTTCTATCCATGTCCCAAAGGGGTTCCTGTCATTACTTATGTTTCTTAATGGTTTCATATACATATAGTTTCTAATGTATCGGTTCTTACTACTACAATGTCGGTTTTTTTATCTCTCTTTTGACCACTATAGTAACTCTTGACCTCTTTTTGTTTGCATCACTTGCCTCAATTTTGTGACCTTTACCCCTGGAGAAAACCACTGCTATGAGTGGACATTAATTTCCTAATACCATTATTGCATTTTATTTACATAGGTTTGTTCCATGTGCTTGGAACATAGTTGCATGCCATGGAGCCACTCATTTTCTCCTAACAAACTCACTTTTAACACTTTTAATTCTTTTCCATGCTTGTAAAACCATGAAAAAGACATTATTGAGCACACTTTTAACTCTTTTTCATGCTCATAAAACCATGAAAAATACATGATTGAGTTCACTTTTACCTCTTTTTTGCACTCGTAAAACCATAGAAAAGTGTTGGTGTGCAATTGTAAGACCCTAGGTTCAAGTTACCTAACCAACAAAACCCTCTAGATACCGCCCCTTTCGGCATTACCTGCATGTAGGTGAAGTCTCACTCGAGGTATCTACTGGGACTGCATGAACCAAGTTTCTACAGGTATGAGGGGATATGAAACCATCACTTTGTTCATTCTTATTGGTATACCCTAGGCTCAATGTTTTGTATATAATATCCTTTGATTAATTAAGCAACTCGACTATGCAATATCGTTATAACATGGACTATGACATAAACTATTCACCGAACACCCATAATTAATGCACATTAATCATATAATAACGAGATCTACCCTAGCATGCATAAATATATCATCCATAAACAATCACACACAAAAATACATAGTCGAACACAATATTTAACGTGGTTCACCCAAACTTTGGGCTACATCCACAACGACTGGCTTCTTTATTTAGGTTTCTGCAATCATCTCAATCTTTCACACTACACTACAATGGATACATCATAACATCAATCCCCATCCCTCCTAGGTAGTTTTTGCAGGGCAAGCCTCTCTTTGCAAACTCTCCCTAAACCCTCAGACATAGAATCTCTCTCTTTCTTAGTCTAATCTCTCACACTCAAAACCCTATTCTGAGTAATGACCTGATCCATGTGGATATTGGTGGCCACCCACCTTTTCCAACTGGCTCAAAACAATTTTCTGGCAATTTTGGTAATTTACTATTTTTAGCAGTTTTTTCGGGTTCTGAACTTCTGGAGCCATTTTGAGGCCCTAAACGACATTTTTTGGGAAAATGGGCAGCAACATGAGAGCCATAATGATGTTGCTCACATCAAAATTTGTAGTCCTCGGATATATATTTCTAACAGTGTATCAAGTGCCCCAAACGAATATCGTATGCAAACGTTACGCCCCTGGGAAGTTGACGTATCAACTACCTCCATCGAGATCTGCAAACCTTTTGAATTTTCATCTTTCGGGGTTAGGGTTTTGGATTTTCCTTATGTTAAAAAATTCCCTTAGAGCCTCATTGTAAAATCATCTTTTTGCGAATGCGAGTAGCCGTCACATCTCTTCTCAAAGATAAGCTGCCACCATTCTAACGAGTCTTTCACTCTGTATTTTTATAGTCTCTATACATTTATTTCATTAATAGAAATCGTGTATTACTGTATCTTTGTGTTTATGGTTGCATCTTTGATACATTTATGTTATATTATTGGATATCTACAATATATCTGTGCATTTTTTTGTTATATCTCCACTCTCATTTCGTGCCGAAAATAATCTGGGTCAGTGGTATCAAAGCAGACTGCTCTTGATCGGTTTTCAGTGCATGTCCCCGACGAGGTCTGAATATAGAAATTTGGGTCTCGAGCTTGTCTCTCTTGAGGACAATCTCTCTTGCACGCCCAAGAAACCCTCCATGGCGGAAGAAAATAAAAACGACAAAGCAGATGATTCTATCAATCTGTTGCTTGAGCAAGCTCTCACCCAACAGAGGGACGAAATGATGGAGAATTTTTCCCACATTCTTCAACGCATGCCAATAGAAAAAGGCGCATCTTCATCAAACAACCACTTTGGAAGCACCTCTCCTTTCAATGTACAGGTTAATTTTGATATTCCTGTATTTGAAGTTCGGATAGATGCGGATGCCCTAGACAAATGGTTAAATTTGTTAGAAGGTTATTTCTTTGTTCATAATTTTTCCGACGGGGAAAATATCACTTTCGCACTCCTTAAATATCTCCCCCATGTCAAACATTGGTGGGTAACTTACTGGGAGAAAAGTTCCACGTAGGATTCTGGAATATATGGGGTCGAGCCCACTTGGGATTTTTTTGTGTATGTGGTAAAGGAACAGTATTACCCTGTTGGAAACTATGAGGACCAATACATGAGATGGACCACACTGCGGCAACAGAGGGGCCAAGCAACGTAGGAGTTCACCAATACCTTCCATACCTTGCGCACCAAGCTCAATATCAAAGACTCTGAGCGACATTTGGTTATGAATACCGCGAGGCTCTACATAAATACATCCAAACTGAAATGGATTTTCTGGATATCTCATCACTCGGTGTTGTGTATCGATATGTTTTTAAAATCAAGCAGAAATCTAGGCACCAGAACAAATGGGAGTTTTGATCTGCAAATTCGCAACAACTAAAGTATGAGAAAGACGGCCCTAACAAACAACTTCCATAAAACCAATCTAATCCACGAGAAAAAAGGGTCGCGAGAAGACGAAGAAGGACACCGGAAAATGGTGTGATTTCCACAAAATCCCCTGGCACAACACCAATGAATGTCGCTCAAAACAGTCATTGGTGGCCGAGATCAAAGACAAGGAGTCGAACCCTGATTCAGAATCTGATTATGAAAATACTGGTAAAAGATAGTTCGTCGACGCAGACCCCACTGTTATTGTCGCGACCGCAACAATTCAACCAGGAGAACCAACAGATCTTGAAGAGGGGAAGCGCCTTTTTAATTCACAGATGTGGGTGAAAGGGACCCCACTTCATTTTATTGTTGATAGCGGAAGCCAGAAGAACCTCATCTCAACATAGGTCATCAAACAGTTGGGATTGTCGACAACACCACACCCACAACCATACAACATCGGGTGGCTTCGCCAAGGATGATATCTGCGTGTCAACCAACAGTGTCAATTGTCATACGACATCCAACCCTTCAAGGATGAGGTATTATGTGATGTTGCCCCATTGGATGTTTGTGATTTTCTCTTGGGCCAACCATATATGTGGAAGCACCATGCTATCTATGAGTCTCAACCCCATAGTGTCATTGTTACTCTAGGGGTTCATCTCTACAGGATACCAAAGGTAGTCCCAACTATTGTCCCACCTAAACAGTGTTGCAATGTAGTATCTCATACTACAAAATTCATCTTCTTCACAATATGTTCAAAAGGTGAATAGAAGGATACTGCAACCACTGCAACCTCGACCCAAGCACCTTCTATCCAACAGAAGCAGGTCGAAAAGATTGCAGCAAAGTGTAAATATTCCTTCTGCACACATGCATCTCATGTATCCAGACTGGTTAAAAAGGTCCAACCCTTCCAGCCACATGTCCGTGACAACCTTCAACAAGCTAAGCAATGCAACTTCTCCAACAAGGCAAGCAGCTCATCAAGATGCAGATTCAACAAACGTTTTTCCCTCTCCCCTGGGCACTCAACGCAATGCAGATCATTTCTTCCTAAGGAGGGAGGATTGATCTAGGTGGATATCGGTGGCCACCCACCTTTTCCAACTGGCTCAAAACAGTTTTCTAGAAATTTTGGTTATTTACTATTTTTAGCAGTTTTTCGGGTCCTGAACTTCTGGAGCCGTTTTGAGGCCCTAAACGCATTTTTTTGGAAAAACGGGGAGCAACATCGAAGGAGAAAGTTGTATTCCCCATATAGATATTTCTAACAGTGTATCGAGCGCCCCAAACAAAGATCGTATGCAAAAGTTATGCCCCAAGGAAGTTGATGTATCAACTACCTCCATCAGGGCCCACAAACCTTTTGGCTTTTTATCTTTCGGGGTTAGGGTTTTGGATTTTCCTTATGTTAAAAAAGGCCCTTAGAGCCTCATTGTAAAATCATCTTCTTGCGAATGCAAGTAGCCGTCACATCTCTTCTCAGAGATAAGCTACCACCATTCTAGCGAGTCTTTCACTCTGTATTTTTACAGTCTCTGTATATTGCTTTCATTAATAGAAATCGTGTATTACTGTAACTTTGTGTTTATGGTTGCATCTATGATACATTTATGTTATATTATTGGATATCTGTGATATCTCTGTGCATTTCTGTATTATATATCCGCCCTCATTTCGTGCTGAAAATAATTTGAATCATGACCAACCACTGAACCCCTATTCTTCCTGACCCATTACATATTTATACATAGATTTTAGGGCTCGAAACCCTACTTGCTTATCCCAAAACCCTATGAAAAATCATCATGATTCATTACAACTCATGTCAACTCGTTGTTCAGGTGTGATTTTCCTGCTTTTGCATCTGCATGTTGCTTTTGCATTCCCGATTGTTATTCTTCCTGCTTTTGAGCATCTCTCTGTTTTTGCATGCCGAACTATTGTCCTTTCTTTTCGCCCACTTTATCTCCTTCCTTTATTCTCTTGCTTTATTCTCTTTGTCTTCTTCTTTATTTTCTTCTTTTATCTTCTTATTCGCTGCCAAGTATGCTTTTACTGCGCACTTTGATCCTAAATGCACCTTTACTGCCCACTTTGATTGTTCCTTCTCTTATTTTCTATGATATTGCACATCTCTTCCATACTTAGGATTTTTCTCAAAACTACATCCAAAATGCATGTCCAACAAGCCCCCAACACTCACCTTTGGCTAGTCCTGAGCCACTCAAGCATGTTGTGTTGAACTCCTCCATGCCTCCATAAACTTTTGGAGGGTTTCCCTTGTTTTTGCGACTTCTTTTGTTATTTATTCTTCTTTTCCCAAAATTTCCTCTATGACCTGTGCAGTCAAAGTCGTGATTTTCTCCTCATTGTTGTGTGTAAATTTCCTTACCATGCCCTGTGTAGCTTCCAATGCCCCTATTACCTTGAGTAATTCGTCATGTAGGGGTTCCAATTTATGCGCAATATTATTTTGTTCTACCCTCATCTGCTCTAAATCATTGTATAACTTTTTGTTTAGAAGGATGGTCATCATACGTTCAACTTGTGGCAGAGTATTGATTCTCTCATTAGATTTTTGTGCCTTCCCCTGTGATCTTATTATTCTATCCTTGATTGCCTTCAAATCTAGATTCATCGTGAGTTGTGTCCAAATATGTGTGCTCTCATCACACAACTTCATGCACTCCTAATAT
Organism: Picea engelmannii; assembly: GCA_009831015.1. Lineage (NCBI taxonomy): Eukaryota > Viridiplantae > Streptophyta > Pinopsida > Pinales > Pinaceae > Picea > Picea engelmannii. The sequence continues at coordinate 104,870 of ML826640.1, forward strand.
TTTCCATCGAGGTTGTCAATGCCATTTCCCTTTTCTCATTTTCCTCAGGTGGTGTCCCTGGGATGGTGTGTGATTCCAATTCTTTGATCCTAGTGTGAAATCCTTTAATGAGATCACTGATCTTTGAGACTTGTTCTTCAAGGGTGGATTCTACCACCATTAGCACCTCTGAAATCTCCTTGTAGAATTTTTTGACGACTTGTTGTATTCACTCTTCATGTTGCTTATCTTCATCCTTCTCTTTGAGTATTCTCTCAGAATTTTCTTTAGCCTCGGTCTTCTCCTTTAACGTCCTTTCATCCTTTTCCTCAACCACACTCTTCTCCTATAAAGAATTTGTACAATTCTGTTGTAGTGCCAATTACAACATTCCAAGTACTTCACTAAGTTGGATTTGAAATCAAGATATCACTAGGTATGAGTCAAAGAAGAAGATACTTGGAAGACTGTCTTCAAGACAAGGGAAGGTTTGTATGAGTGGTTGGTTATGTCATTCGGTTTATGCAATGCACCAGCTACATTTATGAGACTAATGAATGTTGTTTTACGCCCTTATCTAGATTCACTTGTTATTGTTTATTTGGATGATATATTGGTTTATAGCACTACCTAAGAGGAGCACATATCACATCTTAAGTAGGTGTTAGAGACCCTGAAGAAGCACCAGTTGTTGGCCAATCTTAATAAATGTGATTTTTCTCAGTAGTGTTTGGTGTATTTGGGGTATGCGATCAGTGGAGGCAAGCTCAAGATAGATCCCGCCAAGATGGAGGCCATCATGAAATGGACAATTCCTACAAATTGCATAGAAGTTAGGAGTTTTGTTGGGGAAACATAGTACTTGTTGAAGTTCATAGATTCATTTTCAGATGTAGTTGCACCACTCCATGCCATAACAATGAGTGGTAAGAGTTTCCAGTGGGGGAAGAATCAACAGAATGATTTTGTTGAGATGAAAAGAAATATCAATCAAGTACCAGTGCTCGCGCTACCAAACTTGCAGAAGCATTTCGAAGTGGAGATAGATGCAAGTGGGTATGCCATGGGAGAATTTTTGATGCAAGGAGGAAGGAATGTATGTTATCATTCTGAAGTGTTTCATGGGGTGGTTCTCAACTAACCTACCTATGAAAAGGAGCTCTATGCCTTGGTAAAAGTTGTCAAAAAGAGGAAGCATTATCTAATGGGAAAGGAGACCATTATACACATAGATCACCGGTCGCTCCATAATTTGCAAGCCCAAAATAAGCTACAACAAACCAAACAATACAAATGAATTGGGTTCTTACAATAATTTCATTTGGTCATAAAATATAAGAAAGGTAGTGCAAATAATTTGGCAGACATGCTTTCACGGCCACCCACATCCAAGATTACAACTTTCGGAACTCTGATGCACATGGAGCCTTTTACCCATGATGCATACTGAGAGGCATATGGAGAATATGAGGACTTCAAGGAGGTGTTTTAGCAACTACAGGTCCAAATTCATATAGAAGAGGGTGACAACAAGACCGGCTATCATTTCCATAATGGTCTACTCTACAAGCTTGATAAGCTTTGTGTTCCTCAAGGTGAAGGATTGCAACTTATCAGAGAGGCTCACACCTCCAAGGTTGCAAAGCATTTTGGTGTTGGGAAGACAATTTCCAACTTACAAAGGTATGTGTATTGGCCCACAATGCAAGAATGTGTAGAAAAATATATTAGAGGATGTATACTTTGTTGTACTAGCAAGTCCAGTAATAGGAAGCAAGGTCTATACCATCCCTTACTTTTACCCACTCGACCTTTGGAAAGTATTTCCATGGATTTTGTGGCAGTTTTACCAACAACCAGGAAGGGACGTGACTATCTGTTTGTGGTAGTTGACATGTTTAACAAAATGTGCATTCTCATGCCTTGTAAAAAGACCATCAACAGACAAGAAACAACAAACAGGTTCTTTGAACAGGTCTGGGTGCACTTTGGGATACCAAGGAGCATCATCTCAGAAAGGGATACCATATTTCTTAGTGAATTTTCGACTACATTGTGGGAGAAGATGGACACTAAGTTGAAGAGGTATACAACATTCCATCCACAAACAAATGGGCAGACCGAAGTAGTCAACAACATTTTGGTGCAACTTTTACGGGGTTACAATCATAAGCATTCAAAGACCTAGGACGAAAATCTGATTTATATACATCACTCTTATAATAGAGAAGTCCACACTTCTATTGGTAAGTCACATTTTGAAACTTGCTTTGGGTATTTTCCACCTTCACCCTGTTGGCAGCCATTTTGCAATTTTATCTTTTCCTTACAAGCTGCCTACACAAGGGTTTTGAACCCTCAATACTCGTCGCATTTCTGAACAAGAGAAAATGACACTATTATCTTTGCTTTTGCATATCTACTTCTCATTTTCATTTTCACGACTGCAAGCGTGAAAACCTAGAGTTGGAAGTAATGTTGATGGTATTAGAATGATCTTTTGGATTGTTATAAATCCTTTTGTTTATGTGGTCATAACTCTTTTACCTCCAACTCACTAATGGTCATACATTTATCAAAACACCAAACCTTTATTCACTTTGCATTTGACTTTTGTTAATATGGTTTCAATTTATAAGTTCGTGATGCAATGATATTTTGGTGTCTTTCATTAAATCCTTGGTGCAATGGTTTTATAGAGCACATTGATTTTGGGCTCAAATCATGGGTGCAATATGCAACATATTGGTGTTTCTTTTAAATCATACAAATTCTATTGTTTATTCAACATTCGGATCGACTTTTGGTCATGTATGTCGTGGTTTTCAATGGTTATTCGTTTGACATTTTGTTTACAATACTTTTGATATACACCGTTGTGATTCGAATTAAACTCTTTACCAAGGCGTCGTCGATTGTACAACTGACATGATAGTCTTGCATGGTCCTAATTTTCTACACCACCCTCGCACGCATAAGCATTAACGTTCTACCTTGCATTTCGGGTTGCCTCTGCTTGTTTTGGGAAAACCTACGGGAAAATGGTTCTGTGTCTACCCTGTCAAACCCCCTCACCGATTACCCTGTTGACCGTGTGCTATCTGCTATGGCTAATGTAGTGTGCATTGAACCCAACAGCGTCCAAATGTTGTTGTTATTTGATAACGCCCGAGAGGACCTGGAGAGGAATGGCTGGTTAGTTTTCATTGAAAAATTTGAGGGTTTCAACCTCGTAGTCGCTCAGCAATTTTCCCTCACATTCGATGGATGCAGGGCCAAAGTTGGGGACATCCAACTCGAATTGAACGAGGAATTCCTCAGCTCAGCCACTAGTCTGCCAGTCGAAGGGCAAAAATGGTTTAAGAATTCGAAGGTTGATGAAGTGCCATGGTCGCTCCTGTTTACCTCAAGGAAAATCAACAGTTGTGACAAAGGTATGTCAGTCACAACTCTTAAGTCTAGGTGGCATGATTTGTTGGCCATTATTAAGCAATTCATTACATGCGAAGGTAGATACGGTTTAGTTTTCCTATACCACCTCCGGCTGCTTATGAGTTTCATAGATTTCCCTTTAAATATGCCACATTTCCTCCTTCGCAGTTTGTATAAAATGGATAAATGATTCAATAAGGAGAAGGCCGACTCCAGCCTCTTCCACCACTGTTTAATTAAAATTGTTATAGTCCATCATTTGAGGTTGAGTGGCGACTATTGGGAAGCTTTCTTGTTGAGGAATGGCTTTGCCAATCCTGAGTTTGGTTAAGTGGACAAAACCGTGGTCACTGAAACCCTTGTCGGGCCTGTCGTGCCCCCTCCTACACTCTTACCCGTTGTTGAACCCTCGACCTACCCGAACGATAACCTACCCGACACCCTGCCTGACTCATGCCTAAAAGACAGTGCTAAGCCTGTCAAGAGGTCTGCAAAGAAAAAGGGTAGGGTAATAGTGATGTCAATTGAAAGGGTAAGAAGGTTGTGCGCTGGGTATCAAGGTGTGCTCGCAATAAACCTAAACAAAATATAGATCAGAAACCAATTTTATTAAGTGAAGATTCAGATTCTGAAATCGAGCGATTTCTGACCGAGGAGTATCCATACTCACACGGCCTTTGTTCTGTCAAGCCCTATGACTACGTATCGAACCTCCCACCATGCCTTAAATATGACCCTAACTTCCTCGGGATCAAGCTTGACAGTGGAACTGCTGGTAAATTAAGATATTCCTCACCTGTGATTACACGGTCGGATCAACCACAGTGCAATGAATGCAACTCATGGCTCGACCGATATTATACAAATGTCCCTCTGATGCAATCCTGAATCAAGTCCTTGGAGGACCGAGTAAATGTGTTAACCAAGGAAAATGACAGACTGCAAGCTAATGATAAAAGGTAAAAGACCACAGGCTCTGTCGTTTTCAAAAATGTAGAGGCGACCACTGCCATTGTTAATTCAAAAATAGCCTGATCGAATCGTATCCCTGAAACCAAGGTATGGTATTTCAACAATGATTTTAGAATGATTTTGTTTGCTTTGACATAGTATAAAGGATTTGTTTGATAAATCGCATGTATTTCTGTTATGATTGAATTGATATAATACGGTTTTTTTTGTAAATAATAACTAGCTACAGAATCGTGAGATTCTGTAGCTAGTCATAAAATTTGAATTTCTGTTGATTTTACAATTAAACACAATCTGAAATCGTGTATTTTTGTGCATCTACAGGTACACACGAATTTCAATGGGAATTGGATCGATAGTCGCATTTTTGAACATGTTTTTTTTACACAGTTTTGGATTAGGTTCTTAGTCATAGATAGAGATAGGAATTTGGGAGATTGTTCCCATATTTTTTTCAAACAGTTTTGATAATTTCCACAAGGAATGTTTTCATCCTGTGGCCTTTATATACTTATTATTTTTTGTAAAGAAACCATCACTGCTTGGAGGCAGAGACTATGGATTGATGATTCAGACTGGAATGAAAGTGGATGTTTGTATGGCTTTAGCTTTCAATATATCATACTTTTATTTCAAGTTTTGTTCATTTCAATTTGTAATCAAATTATTGACTACTTTAGATATCAAAATTTTTTACAGGTTGATGTGATGCCATTTAAATTGTGTCCATATTTGATGTCTCTTATTTTACATTACAGCAATTATCCTGTTTTAATTTAATGAACAGAAGGTTAATCTTCTTTGTTAAATGAGCAGTTATGTACAAATCTTTGCAGAGGGATTTATCTTAATGTGATTATTTGTAAAATATAAAATTGTTGTTGTTGCATCCTTTACCTGT
>ML826640.1:132076-144602 GCA_009831015.1 Picea engelmannii
GATCCTTCTAGAAGCGGAAGCTTCTATTAGGTCTTCTTACATCCGCCTTATTCTATTTTATTGAAAGGCCTTATTAATATTGACCTTTATTACATCTGAATATATTGTTCTACCTATGTGCGGGTTAGGACCCTAACACAACACCTCAAACAACCACATTTGACATCTCAAGGGAATATGTGTCTTTCAAGTAGGGATACAAGCATCATTAGAATAGTGTGAGCAACAGTTATGAGTCTCAAGGACCTTGACATGGTGATTGGACCCTAAAGTAATATTTTTGGAATACATGGCTATGAAAAATACCTCAAACCACCACACAAGACCTCTCAAGGTTATCCCTTCCTTTGATTAGGGATATGGATGTCATTAGGGGATTTTTTATACTAGGTACATGATTCTTTGGTCCCTAGACATCTTTGAAGGAGGAAACATAGGCCTTACACCATAAAGGAATATTCTAAGCATCAAGGTTCAAGAATGACACCTTGATCCACTACACATGACCTCTTAAGCATGTGCTTACCATCCGAGTGGGGATATTGATGATATTATGATTTTTTTATAAATGAGAATGGGTCTTGGGGTCCCATATATGGTTAAGGGAGAAAAAATAGATCTTAATCCACAAATGAAGATTGTAGGAATTTAGACACAAGAAAAACACATGACCTTTGAAGGGGATATTTTACCTCCAAGTGGAGTTATGTGTGCCATTACAATTTTCAGGCACACATTATTTGGCAAGGGTTCCTCAAAATGGCGGCAATAATAAACATATTATTTAGGATTTTAAGGAAGATTTCATGCATCGAGGGCCAAGAAAAACACCTTGAACCCTCATACATGGCCTCCCAAGTGTATATTTTTCCTCTTAGTAGACATATTGGTACGATTAGATTTTTTAGAGAAGTAGGTATCAATCTGAAGACTTGGACCAAGGTCAAGTGATGAAACTTACTCATTAGGCCTAAAAAGTAGCTTCTAGGGATCAAGAGCCATCAATGAGTCCTCAAACCACCACAAATGATCTCTCTATGGGATATTTGTCCTTCAAGTTGCAATATGGACACCATCAAAAGGTTTTTAGCACCAAGTATAGGTTGTGGGGTAGTAGACATGGTCAAGGGAGGAAAATCAATCCTTAGGACCTAGGTAAGCTTCCAAGCATCCAACTCTAAGAACAACACCTAGAGCCACCACACGTAATGTCTTGAGAGTATCACACCATTAGAAGGTTTTAAGCTCTAAGTATGAGTCTCATTGCATTGACCATGGTTGGGGGAGGAAACTCAAGCCTCAAGCCTTAAAGGTATATTCTAAGGCTAAAGGGACATGGATAGGATTTGAACCACTACATAGGAAATTTCTATGGGATCTTTACCCTTTAAGAGGGGATATGAGCTCTACTGGAATGTTTTTAGCAGTAGATTTGGGTCATGATGCCTTGAACATGGTTGGGGGAGGAAACCGTAACCTTAGGACCTAAATAAATCTCTTAGGAATCTAGGGCCAATAATGTCATCTCAAACATGGGTCTTGGGGCCCTAGACATGGTCAAGGGAGAAAACATGAACCTTAGGCCCTAAAGGAAGATTCTATCCATCCAAGGCCAAGAAGGAAGCCTAAGGGTAGTTTAAGGGTATCCTTGGCCTATGATTGGGGATGTTGGTGCCACTAGTTGGTTTTGAGTAGTAGGTTATGTGTCCTAAGGCCTTGTAAGTGATATAGGGAAGACGACCTTGCATTAGGTCCTAAAGAAGTATGTGAGGCATCCAAATCCATGAACAATGCCTTGAAGCACCACACATGACCTTTGGAGGGTACCCTTGGCCTATGAGAAAGGATGTTAGTGCCCTCACATTTTGAGCATTAGGTATGGGTCTTAAGGCCTTCATATGGTCAATGGAAACCCAAGCCTTAGCCGAAGTAAAAATATTCTAGGGATCCAAGGCCAAACACAATGCCTCAAACCACCACACCCAACCTCTTAAGGTTATAGGGCTCAATGGTCACAAATGACACCTCAAAGCACCATAAATGACATGTCGAGGGGATGTTTGGTATTAAAGTGAGGATATGGGCATCATTAGGATTTTTTGTGGGTATGATCAAGAGAGGAAACCCAAGCCTTAAGTCCTAAAGGAAGCTTCTAGGCATATAGGACCAACAACGATATGTTGAACCACCACAAAGGACCTTTCTAGGGAATCTTTGGTCTCTAGATGGGGATAGACAGTATTATGAGTTTTTGAACATTAAAAGCATGGGTATCTGGACCCTATATATGGTTAGGGGAACAAACTTAAGGGTTAGGACATAAAGGAAACTTCTAGGCTTTTTGGGGCCAAGAATGATACCTTGAACCACCACAAATGAACTCTCAAGGGCAACCTTTTCCCCTAACTAGGTATATAGGTACCATTATCATTTTTTAGCACCAGGTATGGGTCTTGGGGCCCTTAATATGGTTAGGGGATGAAACATGAACCTTAATTCCTAAGGAATATTTTATCCATCCAAGTCCAAGAAAAAGGCCAAGAAAAACCACACATGGCCTCGTGAAGGTATCATTGGCCTATGATTAGGGATGTCAGAGACACTAAGTGGTTTTGAAAAATAAGTATGTGTCTCAAGGCCCTAGAAACAATCTAGGAAACAAGGCCATGCCTTAGGTCCTAAAACCATATTTGAGGCATCCAGAGGCATGAACAATTCTTTGAAGCACCACACATGACCTCTAGAGGGTATCCTTGGCTTCTAAGAAAGGATGTTAGTGGCCTTACAAGGTTTTGAGAATTAGTTATGGGTCTCATGGACTTGAAATGGTCGAGGGTGGGAACCAAAGCCTTATCTTAAGAACAAATATTCTAGGCATCTAGGGCTAAACACAACACCTTAAACCACCACACCGATCTCTCGAGGTTTTATGCAACTTATAGGGCTCAAGGGTCATGGATGACACTTCAAACCACCATATATGACCTCTCAAGGGGATCATTGGACTTCAAGTGGGGATGTGGGCATCATTAGGATATTTTTAGCATTGGGTATGGGTCTTGGGTCCTTGGATATGATCGAGAGAGGAAACCTAGGCCTTAGGTCCTAAAGGAAGCTTCTAAGCATTTGGGGCCAACAAGGACATATTAAACCACCACAAAGTACATTTCCAGGGTATCCTTGCTCTCCAGATGGGGATAGCCAATGTTATGAGGTTTTGAACATTAAGTATGAGGCTCTAGACCCTTGATATGGTTAGGGGATCAAACCCAAGAGTTAGGCCCTAAAGGAAGATTCTAGGATTATGGGGCCAAGAATGACACCTTGAACCACCACAAATGACCTCTCAAGGGAATCCTTTTCCTCTAACTAGGTAGATAGGTACCATTATCATTTTTTAGCACTAGTTATGGGTCTAGGTTTGGGTCTCGGGGCCTTGGACATGGTTAGGGGAGGAAACATGAACCTTAGGCCCTAAAGAAAGCTTATATCTATCCAAGGCCAAAAAGAATGCCTTGAAAAACCACACATGGCCTCCTAAGGGTATCTTGGCCTATGGTTGGGGATGTCAGTGCCACTAGGTGGTTTCGACCACTACATATGTGTCCTAGGGTCTTAGAAACAATCTAGGGAAGAAGGCCATGCCTTAGGTCATAACAAAATATTTGAGGCATCTAGAGCCATGAAAAATGCATTGAAGAACCACATATGACCTATGGAGGGTATCCTCGGCCTCTAAGAAAGGATGTTAGTGCCCTCACAAGGTTTTGAGAATTAGACATGGGTCTCAAGACCTTGATATAGTTAAGGGGAGGAACCCAATCCTTAGCCGAAGTACAAATATTCTAGGCTTCTAGGGCTAAACACAATGCCTCATGCCACCACACTCGACCTCTTGAGGTTTCAGGAAACTCCTAAGGCTTAAGGATCATGAATGCCACCTCAAACCACCATAGATGACTTCTCGAAGGGATATTTAGCCTTCAAGTGGGAATATGGACATCATTAGGGGATTTTGAGCATTGGGTATAGATCTTAGGTCCTTGGACATGATCGAGAGAGGAAACCTAGGCCTGGGGTCTTAAAGGAAGCTTCTAGGCATATAGGGAAAACAACGACATGTTGAACTACCAAAAAAGACCTTTCCAAGGACTAGGGTATCCTTGGTCTCCAAATGGGGATAGTCAACATAATGAGGTTTCTAACATCAACTATGAGTCTGTAGACCCTAGATACGGTTAGGGTATCAAACCCAAGAGTTAGGCCCTAAAGGAAGCTACTATGCTTATGAGGCAAAGAATGACACCTTGAACCACCACAAATTACCTCTTAAGGGCACCCTTTGCCTCTAACTAGGTGTGTATGTACCTTTAGCACTTTTGAGCACTAGGTATGGGTCTCTAAGCCCTAGACACTCTAATAGGAACATACACGTGCTTTAGAATGTGTGAGTGCTCTTGTTTAGGAACATACATGCATTCTAAAGTGTGTGTGAGCTCTTGCTTAGGAATGTGTGCATGTTCTAAAGCGTGTGCACACTCCTACTCAAGAATGTATGTGTGTTCCTGAAAAATCTGAGTTGGAAAGTGTACATGAAGGTTCAAGGAACACTGAGGATATAGGATTAGGAATAGATGCATGTTTATAAGAACATGTGTGCGTGTTCCAACACACCCCATTGTCACTTTTTTAACTACCAACTTCATGCGATCACTCATAAACATTTAGCTCAAGAAATAAAGGGATGTTTGATTGGAAGACTTTTTAATTTTTGTATTTTAAAATGAATATGTCAAACAAAACTACGTAATAAATTTAATCAATATTTCAAATGGAAAGACATTTTCAACACTTCTGTATAGACCATGTATATAACTAATATAACAAATGTTAAATTGAAAGAGAGATTTAATGTCCATTAAATTTAATGAAGTTATATAGACTTTAAAAAATAATACTTATAATAAATAGTATTATTATGGTAATGAATATAAATACAAACAATAAAAATAAAAAAGAGATATATTGTGCATCGAATTTATTAATATTATATAAATTTATTTTAAATAAAAAATTTACAAGTAGAAAGACTTTAGTTAAGATAAATCTAAAGTAAATGTTTATGTATACATATTTAAGAAAGATGTAAGTGTTTAATAAAATGGAAAAAAATCGATATTAATCAAATAGTGAGCGGGGTGAAAAGTTGATGTGATTTGATTTGCTACGTAACATAAGAGAGTGACAAGGAATGCGATTCTTGTAGACGCCGCCCTACCGCCCATCTCACGTCTTTTCCATTCACAATATAAGATTCCCATTCATAAAACTAATAGGTTGACTTCATTACAATGGTGGCACGCGCATCAGATACCGATGTCATATATGCATGCTCCACTTTTATTATTGTCTTGCTGCTGGGCTCATGGCTGCTTACCTTTTTTTTTCCTTTGCCTCTCCCCCTCCGTTTTGTCGCCCATGATGTGAGTGGGAATAGAGATGGATATATAATAATATATACATGATGTCAATTGGATGGATATATAATATATATATACATGATGTCAATTGGATGGATATATAATATATGATGTGAGTGACCTCTACCGTGCCCTATTTCGCGTGCTTCTAAGGACAAAAATAATGTCACTTTATGTGGATCCCAATCCCAATTTGTTTGTTTCATGCTTTTCATTTTGCGTCACTTCCTTGCGATTATTAAACTTTTTTATTTAACATACTTTCACATCATTTTTATTTTTTTCGTAATTTATATTTTTAAATAAATAATCAAACTTAATCACGCAATAGAAATATGTATATGTATTTGTATTTTAACCAATTAGCAACCTTTGATAGAGATATTAAAATAAAACAAATACATACATTTTTTCCATTGCAAAACCTACAACACTTTCATCACAAAACATGTTTTGCGATAAATCTCACCAACATCCATTCTATTTGGCCAAAGAGTACTTGTTTGTTGTGAGCGGCATCTATTTGGCCAACGAGTACTTGTTTGTTGTCAGCGGCAAATATGAGTAAAATTAAATGATGACAAAGTCTCACGCAAATCATTATTTAATCAAATGCACATAATTTTCATTGCATATATCAACTTTACTTCACTTTAAGTAATTTGACATTTTTGGAGTTTTAATATTTTCTTCAAATTTGACTCTATATAGAGTAAGATATCAAACTTCCATCAAGGACGTTATAATGTAAGATATCAAACTTCCATGGAGATGTAATTATTAAATAATGCATACAAATTTATGTTTTGTGAGTGCATGATTTCTTTTTATTTGCTAAGTTGTTGTGGTAGGTATACTTAGTTTATATTGTGATTTTGCTTTTATTGTCACACAAACGATTATAACCCAAGAGTATATCCAACAACTTGCAAGCCATATATACCAACAACTTGTGACTTAGTAAGGGTCGAGGTATCCTGAAGTTGACCGAGGTGGACCTCTATCGCAGGGGTCATCTACCTTTTTAGCCTTATCACAACGGGCCAACATGTCCACTTGAGGGAATTGAACTTGGGTGGGGAGGATAACAAACATGCTACCGAACTACCCATGCTATGAACTCGACACGTTTAGATGAAATACTATAAAAACTTTATATTTTTCATTCAATGTTTGGGAAGTCACTATAAATATATTTCATCATAAGTTTAGGTTTACCATCAAAACTATTATTGTTGCTCCCATGTTAAAAAATCACTTATCACAATTATATTTAATAAGTAAATTAGATTTATTAATCTAGGCGTGTACAAAACATGAAGCTATTATAATGTCTCAAAGATAATCAATGCCTAATAGCACAATAGTTTGGGCATCTTCTTTCATCTATGTATGTTGGTGGAAATGGTAGTAAGAGTGTGCAATTTTGTAGATCCAAGGGTTGTGACTTAGAGACAACCAAATATGAAGCTGAAATATGGGCCTAATGGTTAAGAACATGTGTTTCCTCCTAAGAGGTCACAAGTTCAAATCCAGAGAGGGGTAGGGTATATATACATATGTAGACTTTACCAGTGAAATTGTTGGGCAGAGGAGGTCTCATACACCAAACTGGTGTCTGGCTTGGCCGTGACCTTAAAAATAGATTATTATTATTATTATGAAAACCATATTTCAAAGGAAGATCTACACTGCATTAAACCCTACTATATCCATATAAAATAAAGTAAATAAAGGAAACACAACCATGAAATGAATGCATAGATCTAAATAATGTAGATATTTACTCCATATACAATAGAAAGAAAAATACAATGTCACATGTGGAAGAAATTGTTGAGGAAGGTGGCTCTATAGTCTCCTCCTTGGGAGGGTCCTTTTCTTTCCAAGTATGTGTTGATCCACCCTCATTGTTTGTAAGTAGTTTGGATGTCCAAAAGAGATATAGAGAAAAATGAGTTCTCTTGAGTTCTCATGCAATTTCAACAACATGTACTTACAGTGTATGGATGGATGGAGAATGGAGGGACCTCAAGGAATTTATAAGGAAAGTATTGGTTAAAATCCCCTTGACATGGCCATAAAACTAGTGGTTAATTGACTTAATCAAGAATAGAAATTAGGGTTTAAAAATGTCCACTTATAACTACTTTCCTTTCCTGGAAAATTCCTATCGAAAAAAATCAAAATCATGGTTTTTATGGGTGTGTACAATTTTTTGGAGAAGCATCAGTAGTGATGGTCCTTAAAGATCCATCACCAAAATTTATTTTATTGGTGAAGGTCCTACATTGACCATCACCAAAATTCACTTTATTAGTGACGGTTCTACAATGACTGTCACCAAAAGTCACTTTGTGCACTAGCCCTATTGAGTCAAAATTCAAGTTTGTCTCAAAAGTTTATGGAGGTAGAAAATGTCGTGGAATGGATCATTAGAAAACACGTTGTATGAGGGTGTATTTCGATGAACTTGTGTAATTGTCACAAGTGAACTGTTTTTGGGTGATAATATATTGCCCCCTAATGTGTGAGTTTAGGAGCAAATTGTATGATGGAAATACATTACAGTTTTCTTTTACCATGCTTTGAGAGGACCAAGGAGGGAGATGAGTGTCCCAAGAAGGAGGAAAACCCATGGAAGAGGCCGAGGACCACCACCTATCAATAACATATTCAAAAGGTGATGAGTGTACAAGATCTTAATAGGGAGGAGGTAGGCATATCAATACTTGTCAAGATATCTCATAACAATGAATACAATGGTGTGCCTAGCATAGAGGAGCCAAGCAAGTGAGACAAAATGAGGTCTCAATATAGTACAACATGAGGCTAGCAAAAAGGTACCAAAGTACAATACAATTATATAATTAGTCCCATATAGATATGCTTGGATCAAAAGAGCCAGGTCCAACATAGAAGCATCATGACTGCAACTTATCTGAGTACATAGGAACTAATGGCCCCTCCCAGGGAGAGGGGGAGGGAAACAACCTAAGAATCTCTATGAAACATGAAAGTGGCTCCAAATATATGAAATGAGATAGCTAGAGGGAAGCTCAAACCAATAGATTTGAGAATGACCAAACCAAGCCAATCAAATCCAAGAAAATGCATATGAGGCTAGATCGTGGATATATGCATGAATATCAATGGTGTGATGACAAGTTGGAGTTGAGCATGTGAGATAATACCAAGTCTAAGAGTAATGAGGTGTCTGTTAGCTCAATCCAAAGTAACCCATTGAGGTGGACGAGGACTATGGTACATAAGATTAACCCTTAGAATAAAGGTGTTGATGTCAATAGCGGGGAGTCTGTCGATGCCTAGGAATAAAGGGGGTTCTTTAGGCCCAACATGCAAAGTACAAAAAATGGAGATATATCTCTAGAATTAAATACTAAGGCTAGAACATGTGGGGGGATACCTAAAGGGAAACCCCCTCCCGAGGACTGATGCAACCCACACATGTCTGGGAAACTAATACAATCAACTAAATCATGGAACTATCAAGTGTACGATCTCAATCGTGCAATAATGATTTGGAATCAAGCATGTGAGAAATAACCAAGTAAAAGAGCAATGAGGTCTCTCCTTTCTTGGTCTAAGGCACCCACCAAGGAGGAAGATGAGTCCAAGGTACACTATCTTCTAAGCCAATCCCTTAGAATAGATGTGTTGAAGTTGATAGGGGGAGGATTATTGGAGTCAAGGAAATGAGGAATCCTTGAAGCCAACACAAGGTAGAAAGTATAATGTAACTAATAAAGACTAACACCAAAGGGGGATGGGAATAAAATGAGAGGTGGAATCGAGACTTCCCCTGTTCATAGCATAAAGGAAAGTTTGGCCCAGTAGTGGCTAAAATAATTCCATGCAGAATGGTCAGTTACTTGGAAAAAGGATTTTCAAGAACATATTAGTAAACCACAGGGACAATTGGAGGTCAAAACTTGGAAACACAGGATGGGTAAAACTCATGGAGGCAAGGGAAAACTATAACATGACTAAAACAAAACTAGATAGAATCCATGGGACATAAGGGTGACTCATAGCATATTCTATGAACAAGGGAGACAAAGGGATTCTGCCCCTACTAAACCAAGTGCAAAAAAAGCACAAGGCCCTCTTGGTATTTTCAAAGGGGTTACAGGAGGATAAAAGGGGTATACAAGGTCCTTTCGGTGTTTACAAAAGGGTGCCAAAATGATAAATGGGTATATAGTGCAAGAGAGGCACCAAATTCCTCTTGACATTTCAAAAGGGGTTCCATGAGGAAAGGAAATATCTATAGTATTGAAGTAGCAAAAGGTCCTCTTGGTATTTCCAAAGGGTTGTCAAGAGGATAATATCTAACCATTGTTTCAAGAGACACAACATCCAAAAGGAATCCCATGGGGGAAACTAGGTGAATATGTCCAAAGGAATTCCAAGAGGGAAACTAGATGGGGATGATAAGAGGTAATGAGAAGATAAATGCCCCAAAAAACAACCAGATAATGGTAATGTTGAAGGTGAAAACTACAAATGGAATTGATTAGGGGTAGGGGCATTAATGGTAATCTCCTTGGGGTCAGGTGAATGGTGGCATAAAAATGAAGAATCATAACAATATGGAGGAAGCAAAGGGCTTATGATATGTGATAATTCAACAAATACCAACCATAAATGTGGGAGTCTAGAGGGTAAGGTTGTCAACACGATGAGAAGAAATGTACGAGGATTCAACTTTGGGATGTAGACTAATCAAACTCCCAGTCCCAAGGAGGATCAAACAACATGGGTACCAAAATGCAACATGGGTCACTAATCTAAGATACACATGGAGGAAAGGTTATAGTTCCATGCAGATGGTAAATTAAAAACATGGATGGGTTAATCCATCTAAAGGGTGGTCCTACAGGTAATTTCAATGGCAATGAAAGGAAAATGCAATGAACTGAGGGTATGCTAAATCCTAGTTAATAAAGTTATAGTTGAAGAAGACCAATTTCCATAGATAAATAAGGGAATCCATGGTGAATTCCTACATAGAAGTAAACAAATACCAAAGCATAAAGGTACTCAAGGAGATAAAAAAAAAATGGATAGAAATTCAAGTTAAAAAAATATCTTCTTTAATTCTTCTTGGAAAAAAGGCTTCTAGGTGAAGTGTCAAAGCTAGAAATTTATCCAAGAGGGACATAGATCCTATCAAGCATTCAATTTGATGTTATTTTTATGCTATTTTCACTAGTAGATACCTCCTTTTTGACCACGTAATCCTTCCTTTCCACCTTGTCATCATTCCTTTCACCATGTTATATCATGTTTTTCAATGGAAATGTCATCCAGAGCTCATAAGGTAATTATGTTGTTAAATTGATGACCTTTCCATTGTTTTTGGTAAGTTTGAAGGATTAAAAGTTGTTTATTACTAATGATGGTTTTGACTGGTCCAAATCCTGTAACTCACATACAGATCCGGTAATCACCCTCATCGTTCGACATACAAGTGCACTCCTGGAAAGAAATCCAAAATATGGGTTTTATTGTTGGATCCCTCGAGATGGTTCTATGTTTGTTACATCAGCTCCAAAGTAAATGGGGTGGGTACTATCCTACAGTCAATCCATCATTCAAATTACACCAAAAAAATGCACTCAACGAGGATGTGGTCATGGAAACCATTGAATATATTCTCATTCATTGACATGCCATGAGAATATCATTCAATCCAATTTATGCACTATATTTTCCAAGGATTTACCAAAAATTCAAAATTGTATATATCTTTACCATTTACGCTATTGTAATTGACGTTCTCAAGGCATGGAACAATGGTTTCGTTTAGATTCTTCCTGCGTTCTTTTTTGTAATTGTATGTGTATATACACCTGAGATCAAATAGTGTAAAAGGAGCGGATAATATCATATCGTTATTATACTTTGAATTTGTATTGTTGAACCTTTGAATTCATTAATACAAGTGCGACCAAGTTGATGTTCTGAGCCAATACGTGTGTGTGTGATCAATCTTTAGCATCGTAATCCTCTTGCAATGTGAAACCAGTTTGGAGGTCCCCTCAATTCGGCCAACGTTGCAATTCAGTTCTTGGAGTAGATTAGATAAGTATAATTAGTTTGCAAATCATTTGTTTGAGTTCAATAACTAGCATATGTTTCGATTAACTATTAGATCAATCGTTCCAGTTTTCGTTTGATTGGTTGAAGTTCCAAAAGACCGTGGCAATATTTACTTCATGTGCTTTTGTATGAGAATTTTTTTTCCATTGAAGGTTGAAAAATAAGTTTTACTTCACAATGTGTTGTAGAAACATTTGAGTTTGATACACATGAAAGAATATGACTTGTGATATTAAAGTAACTATGTAATTGTCAATCTAATGATAAAAGACATCTGCGTGGAATCTTAGTTTATGCAATAGCTTGTTAGTCTTTTCTTTCATCAATTGCTTGTGTGTTTTTATTTGGAATTGAGCATAGTTACCTACATTATAGTTTCCATTGAAGATAGGAAACGATACTTGCTTCATAACTATTTACCAAAACATTTAAGAGTGTTACTTAAATGAAACATTGTAGTTTAGAATCAACAAAGCATCTCTTTGATCAACCATCCAGTGAATGAAATACCTCTATAGTATCTTCAATTTATGTTCTAAGTAATTTGGATTTTAAAGGTGTGTTCTTGTTTTGAAGCACTAGATTAGAAATTAGAAGTTTTCTCTTAGATTAGAATATGTTTATACACTAAACCCTGCACATATAGTGTTAGTATCTCACAATCTTATGCCCCCAGATTGATAACTTTATGTCCAAAATTTAAGTTAATTAAATTGATTGACATTTTTGGTGCCATTGTTGGGGAGATGCTAAAAGGGATCAACACATTCACGACTTATTTTTCTTGCATGATTTTAATTTTAGAGTTTGTTGCGTGTGATTTCCTCCAGTTTAAATGATCTGAAAAGATCTTTTAATGACTGTGGTTGAGTTTTTAATTGCATGTGTTAATTAACCATTTGAGAAGCTTAATGAAAGAT
>ML826640.1:144702-155084 GCA_009831015.1 Picea engelmannii
GAGCTTGGATTATCACATTTGATAGATGTAGTTACTCTTTTCCTTTCTCCCATGTCTTCAAGAATACACTTTAGCCAAGTTGCTTCACGGGTAGTACTACACAATGCTTTATTCTCGGCTTCAGTTAAGGACAAGGAAACAATTGCCTGCTTCTTGTTGCTCCAAGAGACAATTCCATATCCTATACTGAATGCATAACCGATGGTGGAATTTCCATCATCTAGATCTCCTTCCTAATTATAATTTGAATAACCTATCAACTCAACACACAAATGATTAGTATATTTAATACCAAAATCTATAGCCCCTTTCAAGTATCAAATGACTCTATTAGTTTCTTTCCAGTGAGTGTCATGTGGTTTAGACATGAATTGACTAAGTATGCTAATTAAATATGCAATATCAGGTATTGTTGTGGTTAAATAATTTAGACTTCCCACCAACTGTTTATACAAATTAATGTTTACTTCTTTTGTATCATCATCATTGCAAAGCTTAATATTTTGTTCTCATGGAGTAGACACTGGACTACATTCACTCATATTGAACCTTTTGATTAGTTCTTTCATATACTTACATTGAGTGATCAAAGTCTTACCATGTTCCCTCCAAATCTCAATGCCTAAATAGTAATGCATTTGACCAAGATCCTCCATTTCAAATTCCTATGATAATTGTCTTTTGATCTCATTAATCAATTTTGTAGCACTTTTTGTTATGATTAAATCATCAACATTCAATGAAATCAAAGCAAATTCCCATTTCCATCTTTCTTTATGTAAAGATTTGGATCACTCTTACTTTTGATAAAACCTTGCTAGAAGAAGAAAGTGTCAATTTTCACATATCGTGACTTGGGAGCCTGTTTGAGACCATATAGTGCTTTCTTTAATCTGCATACAAGATGTTATTGTCCTTGCTTTACAAAACCTTTTGGTTGAACAAGATACACTTCTTTTAGTTCACCATTCAAAAATGTTGCCTTAACATCCAACTGATGTAATTTCCAATTGTACTTAGTAGCTAATGCAATAATTAATCTAATGGTATTCATTTTAGATATAAGTGAAAATGTGTCCCCATAATCTATTCCTTCTTTCTCCGAATAGCCTTTTGCAACCCATCTAGCTTTAAACTTGTCTATACTACCATCAACATTGAACTTAGATTTGAACAAACATTTTGAACCTACAGGAATTTTATTTTCAAGTAATTTTGTAAATTTCCAAGTTTCATTTTTTTATTATGGAATCATATTCCTCTTTCATAGCATTCATCCATTCCTTATGATCTTTTGCTTGCTCAAAATTCAAAGGTTCTTCTACACTAATAACTTGAGTCATCATATCATAATATTTATACTTGATAGGTGTCTGAATTTTCCTTGTTGATCTTCGTAGTGCCTCACTGCTCTGCGGAGTTTCTTCACTCTTACTTGGTGTACTTTGGTTGCTTGTAGCTTCAATTCTATTTTGATCTTCAACATCATCTTGTGGATATTATCTTTTTCTTTTTCACTTCTCGTACCTTCTTTAGGAAGTTTCCATACATATTGATCATCTTCTTTATAAACCTCATCTACATACTTATGAAATATAACATCTCTACTTGCAAAAACTTTATGAGTAATGGGATCATATATTTTGTAAGATTTATGATCAACACAATAACCAATAAAGATACATTTTATCCACTTTGCATCAAGTTTCCTTTTATCTTCCTTTCAAATGTGGGAAAATGCTTTACTCCCAAAAATTCTCAAATGATCAACAATTGGTTTATAACCATATAATGCTTCATAAGGAGTTTTATGATCTAAAAATTTGGTTGCACTTCTATTTTTTAGATACACAACAATACTTATTGCTTTAACCCAAAAAACATTAGGAAGATTATTACCTTTAAACATGCTTCGAGCATATTCAATCAAGGTTCTATTCTACAAACTATGCGTTGTTTCTAAATCCCATTGTCCCGACAGTATTTGATGAAATATCCTTATGTGTATTCTCCTTCTTGATCTAATCTAAGGATCTTGATGTGTTTTATTATATGTTTTTCAACCATGTTTTTAAACTCTTTGAAATATTCAAACACATCATGATCTGTAAACTATCGTGGATATTCCATTGGAACAATTCGTCAAAATAGATCTAATAAAATACTAAAATCTTTACTATTAAGGTTATTTTTCCTGTCCAAAATATTTAGTTATTGATTTTTTGTTTATGCATGAAATAGATAAAATGCAACAAATAGAGAACAATAAAACACAATCACATCATCCACAAATAAACACAAGATATGACTTGAAAACCCAATACAAGAGAAAACCCAAGTAGAAGGCGAGGTTGCTCTGCTCTCTTTTCTCTGGTATAGAAATGATGTAAGTATAAAGAAAGAGACACCCTCTATGGAGTTTCCTTTGACTTGTGGCTTGTATGGATGCTACAAAATATCTCCTCTTCTATTATGCTCATAGAATACCACTCTCTGATGTTTTTCTCATCTATGGAACAAGATACAATGAAAAAGAATGAAACCCCTTCTCCTTCTAGTGGCTCGGTATTTAACATAGCCCAATAGCCATCTAAGGGTAGGTTTTTGACTTCCTCAACCCTCAACTGTGATAGGGTTTTGTAACTTCTAGAATATTCTTGAAATTACATATGTGGCTACCCTCATATGCGTGAGTAATGGGGGATGTCGTGTCATCCTCTCATACCATGGTGGTCAACATAGTAGGTCAACTTGTGGGAGGCATAACTTTTGCATACGAGCTTTTATTGATGTGATTTTTGCACCGTTGGAAAGCTATCAATGTGTAGAAAGTTTTACCCCCAAAAATGTCATTTAATGCCTCAAAATGGCCCCAGAAGGTTCCAGACACCAATTTTTCAAAATGGGGCCTGCCACTAAAATGGCCTTGCAAGTTGATTCCTACAATTTTTTTCTACTCTGAAAGGAGCGAGATAGATTAAAAACAATATAATGATCCAATATGGATCATACCTCCCCATTTAGGGAGGCTTTTGGTCCCCAAAAGTTTTACTAAATGAGGTGAGGAAATGTTTCCTTTACCTTCTCCTTGGAGTATCACTTTTCTTTGCCTTGAAGTTGTCCTTTCAACCCAATCTACCAAAGGTCATGCTGCCCCTGTCTTGTAGTTCTGGAATACTTATGCAAAACAATGTCCTCTGCCAACTATGCCTGAGCATCTGGTGCTAAGTTCTCTATGGAAGGTAGGAGTTGCTCCTCCTCTTGATCAAACATGGAAGGCTCATAGAGTTTGATATTCTCCACATTCACTAATGAATACATACACATGTATGGAGGTAAAATGAGTCTATAGGAGTTATCTCCCACCTTTTCCAATACTTCAAAAGGACCATACCACAGATCCTTGATATTCTTACTAGGACCCTGTAGCCTTTTCTTATTTAGTTGTAACCATACTTTGTCTCCCACTCTAAATGTTATCTCTATTATGTGTTGGTCATGTCTAGCCTTGTACTTTTCTTGTGACTTCTTCAGTGTCTCTTGTACTTGCAAATGGATCTGCCTGATCTTCTCCACAATTTTTTCTGTTTTTAATGCATGTCCTATGAGGTCCTCCCTCACTCCTCCTTGTTGTCCATATACAACATCTAGGGGTGTGTTGATGGGCGAAATTGACCGCTCACCAACTGGAGGGGTGGATCCGGTCTGGGGTTGTCTAAATAACCCAAGCCGTTTGGATTAATCCACTCCGACGGGTTTAGCGGCTCCGTTAGCCGATCTAAGTCCTAGGAAAGTGAAAAAACTAAGCTAAAGAAACTAATCTAAGTGAAAAACAACTACTGAAAAATATATATAATCTAGAATGTATTTATAGTTTTATTAACTAATAGAATAATAGTTCTGTCTATTAAATATACAATGTATTGATATGATTAAATCTCTGCTATCTATACAGTATTTACAATATACAAATTTTGATCGAAATCTGCAAAATCATATGTGAATTGTCTTATGACAACGAAGCTAGCATTTTTTGATTTTTATAACTTTTAGGAAAAAGAAATGAAATGATAGCTATCTAAGCTAAGCAATAAAATAACAATCCTAACTGTAAATCTAAACTACAGAAATGAACAATGAAACGTGTTCAGATTATAAGAAATTTATATATTAACTAAACTAATTAAATAGCACTAACAGACTGACCTGTAGTAGCGTTTCCTATTTGTCCTGTGCAAAATACTCAATTTAGCTGTTTGATGGGGGAAACCCGTACCAGATTTTCCAATACTTCGCGTAAACACGAAGCAACAACGCTCTTGAATGCTAACAACAGAACAGGTAAAGGATGCAACAACAACAATTTTATATTTTACAAATAATCACATTAAGATAAATCCCTCTGCAAAGATTTGTACATAACTGCTCATTTAACAAAGAAGATTAACCTTTTGTTCATTAAATTAAAATAGGATAATTGCTGTAATGTAAAATAAGAGACATCAAATATGGACACAATTTAAATGGCATCACATCAACCTGTAACAAATTTTGATATCTAAAGTAGTCAATAATTTGATTACAAATTGAAATGAACAAAACTTGAAATAAAAGTATGATATATTGAAAGCTAAAGCCGTACAAACATCCACTTTCATTCCAGTCTGAATCATCAATCCATAGTCTCTGCCTCCTAGCAGCGATGGTTTCTTTACAAAAAATAATAAGTATATAAAGGCCACAGGATGAAAACATTCCTTGTGGAAATTATCAAAACTGTTTGCAAAAAATATGGGAACAATCTCCCAAATTCCTATCTCTATCTATGACTAACAACCTAGTCCAAAATTGTGTAAAAAAAACATGTTCAAAAATGCCACTATCGATCCAATTCCCATTGAAATTCATGTGTACCTATAGATGCACAAAAATACACGATTTCAGATTGTGTTTAATTGTAAAATCAACAGAAATTCAAATTTTATGACTAGCTTGATACCTTGTAAATACCTTGATACCCAACGTGCAACCTTCTTACCCTTGCAATTGACATCACTATTACCCTTACCCTTTTTCTTTGCAGACCTCTTGATAGGATTAGCACTGTCTTTTAGGCACGAGTCAGGAAGGGTGTCGGGTAGGTTATCATTCAGGTAGGTCGAGGATTCAACAACGGGTAAGAGTGTAGGAGGGGGCCCGACAGGCCCGACAAGGGTTTCAGTGACCACGGTTTTGTCCACTTGACCAAACTCAGGACTGGAAAATCCATTCCTCAACAAGAAAGCTTCCCAACAGTCGCCACTCAACCTCAAATGATGGACTATAACAATTTTAATTAAACAGTGGTGGAAGAGGCTGGAGTCGGCCTTCTCCTTCTTGAATCATTTAGCCATTTTATACAAACTGCGAAGGAGGAAATGTGGCATATTTAAAGGGAAATCTATGAAACTCATAAGAAGCCGGAGGTGGTATAGGAAAACTAAACCGTATCTACCTTTGCATGTAATGAATTTCTTAATAATGGCCAACAAATCATGCCACCTAGACTTAAGAGCTGTGACTGGCATACCTTTGTCACAACTATTGATTTTCCTTGAGGTAACAGGAGCGGCCATGGCACTTCATCAACCTTCGAATTCTTAAACCATTTTTTCCCTTCGGCTGGTAGACCAGTGGCTGAGCTGAGGAATTCCTTGTTCAATTCGAGTTGGATGTCCCCAACTTTGGCCCTTCATCCATCGAATGTGAGGGAAAATTGCTGAGCGACTACGAGGTTGAAACCCTCGAATTTTTCAATGAAAACTAACCAACCATTCCTCTCCAGGTCCTCTCGGGTGTTATCAAATAAAAACAACATTTGGATGCCACTGGGTTCGATGCACACTACAAGAGCCATAGCAGATAGCACACAGTCAACAGGGTAATCGGTGAAGGGGTTTGACAGGGTAGACACAGAACCATTTTCCCGCAGGTTTTCCCAAAACAAGCATAGGCAGCCCGAAATGCAAGGCAGAATGTTAATGCTTATGCGTGCGAGGGTGGTGTAGAAAATTAGGACCATGCAAGACTATCATGTCAGCTGTACAATCGACGACGCCTTGGTAAAGAGTTTAATTCGAATCACAATGGTGTATATCAAAAGTATTGTAAACAAAATGTCAAACGAATAACCATTGAAAACCACGACATACATTTTTAGGGTGCATTTTTCTTAACTTTTGTTGAAACGGTAAGGTTTGGGGTTTCATAGGAATGACGTGTTGTATGATGTTAGGGTCAAAGGTTTTTAGGTCGTCATACTTCCATGCAAAAACATCTTTGAATTCCTTAAACAATTTAATAAACACTGCTTTCTCTTGTTCAGAACACCCCACCCCTAAATTAATGCACTGTGGATTGTCATTAGTTCCCAAGTTTACCTTTTCAAATGATAAAGAGGAACTGTTTGTTTTACAGTTGACCGATTTTTTGAATTTGTCTTGAAGATCATAAAAGTTTTCTAATCTAACTACAGATTTAGGGATAGAATTTACCATGTCCGATGAAGATTCAGGAGATCTCGGATCTGGTATTACCGTGAAATCACGTAGGTTCTCGTCATGAGTGCATTCGTCGATCACCACGCCTTGGAAAGTTTCTTCCATATGCAGGAAACTAATAATTTGTTGATTGTCGTCGAAAACTCTCCAATTCGTGATGTTGTCGGGAACGGATGGCCTGAACAACAGTTTGATGGAGAATGCATTCGGGGACAAGCCTTCTGCAGGAAAGAGTTTCGAAGCTACGTTAGCTAATAAATTGGCTTCTGAATTATTCAATCTAGGAATAGAATTTATGTTGAAAGCAGAAAACTTATTCATTAAATTCCGTACCTCAGATTGGTAGCTTTTAAGATGCTGAGACAAACAGTGGATAGAATCTCTTTCCTGTCTAACCACGATTTCCGAATCGCCAAAGACAGTCAAATTTTGAATGTTCATATCTAACGCTTTTCTGAGGCCTTGCAATAAAGCCTCATATTCTGTCGTGTTGTTTGTACATTCAAACTCTAACCTACATGCAATCAGGGTTTTGTTACCTGCTGGATCAATAATAACGTAGCTCGCACCAGCTCCTTCCTTGGACTTTGACCCGTCAAAGTAAAGAGACCATATTTGATTTTTGTCGGGTGCATGAGACCATTGGGTAGAAACTGCTGGTTGCATATATGCCACAATCTTGGATTGTTGTTCCGGGTTAGTGATAGCTGAAGTCTAGACCATGAAATTGCCGAAAAAGGTATCCATCCCTTGTATTTCGGGTGAATCAACAGAAGGTCTAAATGGTTCATTGGGATCATTTAAATCTGTCACTGTGAACTTTAGGTAACGTTCACGATTTACCTTGATTTTTTTGGGCTTTCTGTTCTCGGGCAGCCACAAGTGAGACCAATCTGTCGCGAAATAGCCGTGTAGCTGCTCTGACCAGTCTCTGCTTAAAAACAAACCATAAACTTCTGGAATATCCACAACAATAATATCAATCACTTGATGAACTTTGGGGTTAGACGATAATCTTATAAGCACATTCCTTAATTCGCCTATAACTTTAACACTAGTTCGATCAAGTTGAATGATTTTTAAGGTGGATAGTTCAACTTCAGCATTAATCTTCTGACACACAGACCATGGAATTACATTGGATGACTCTCCTGAATCTACCATACAATTGTGCACGTTCCTATTAAAGATTTCAAAAGTTAACAAAAATGGAGGTACATTTCCGCGAGTACTAATGGTGGAAGCTTGTGGCCTTTTACTCGCAGCCTCTAAAGCTAATTTATCTACATTTGTTACATTATTTACAGGAAGGCCTCCCTTCTCGTGAGGATCATAATTGTTCTTAGTGGAAGCCTTCTGAGGAACTTTTGGGTTGTTCTGAAAAACTTTGTTACTGCTTGGATTACTGTTTTTTCTATTCTCTGCGATATTCTATAACATTTTTTGTAGCAGAAACGAAAATTTTAATAATTCATAAACATAAATGTTAGCCCTTAACTTTTTTAGATCTTCAACTAAATCATAATATAAGTTTGGGTTTACATGACTCTGTTTAGTCTCAGCTGATTTAGACTATTTTGGGGGTGAAGTCGTGGTGTTTTCAGAAGACGGTTTGTTTGCTGTCTTACTCCTAGTATTGTAGGGATGTACTGTCTCGGAATTAGCTTGAAAAATGCTATCCGAGAAGTGTCCAAAGATGTTCGGAGAAGATTCATCTTCTTCAACTGTCTCTTGTTCAACTACCTCCTCAAGAATCTCAGGAGGCATCAAGTTATCCTGGGCTTCTAGAATCGTTTGAATAGCGAATTGCAGACTTTCTAGATTTAGGCCCTCGATATTTGAATTAGGTCGGTTGGTAGGAAAAGGCTTCCTAAACGGGGGTTTGTAAGGCCCTTTGCTTGAAGAAGCTTCTTCGGCCGTCCTTTTTAAATCTATAACTTGGTTTGATAGTTTTTGAATGACTTTTGTTAAGTTTTCTAAATCTGAGCTTTCAGGTTGTGTTTTATTTTGAGCAGGTCTAGGGAGGATTTCGATTTTCTTTTTGGAAGATGAACTAGTCTCTATTTTGTTGCTAGTAGTGTCTTTCAAGCTGAGGATGTATTTCTCAATTTGACTGGCCTCTTCAAAGGCTTCTAACAACGTGGATTTCTTGGATCTCTTTACCCAAATGGCTATACTTTGATGTAAGGCTTTCATATAATATGA
Organism: Picea engelmannii; assembly: GCA_009831015.1. Lineage (NCBI taxonomy): Eukaryota > Viridiplantae > Streptophyta > Pinopsida > Pinales > Pinaceae > Picea > Picea engelmannii. The sequence continues at coordinate 153,447 of ML826640.1, forward strand.
TATGATAAGATTCTCAACAGGCATCGAATCCGTAGGGATCCGGTTCTTTAGTGTTAAGAATCTTTGGTTGAAGTCTTTGATTTTCTCTTTGGGGTTCATTATTAAACTAGAAAGCTCTATGACTAGAACTTTTGGGGACTTATCGTTTCCAAACTTCTCAAGAAAGAAGGATTCAAACTTCTCCCATGACATGATGGTATGGGGCTGTTGGGCAAAGTACCAGGTAGAGGCATTTCCCTCGAAAGTATAGGGGAACAATCTACAGACTACATATTCATGCTCGACATTACGGAGTCTAATGGCTAACATAAAAATTTTAATATGATCTTCAACGATTTGTTTAGAGTCCGGGTCAAACTTGGGGAGCCACTTCTCCGGATGTTTGGGTAAGGGATGTTGAGGCCCGGGTATGGCTACTGCATCTTGGTCGAGCCAGGGTCTGGCAGGATTGTTCTGATTGGCCATTGGTGTGGGCGGTGTCGAAGGCTAGGATGAAGAGCTGCCTCTGTCAGAGGATTCTTCTCCAGAAGAAGAAGGGGATGATGGAGGTGGTGAGGGTGGTATCCCAGATCCTCCTGCTACAGGAGTGAGGATTGGATCTATGGGGTTTAAAGTGAGATTAGTGCCTCCAAGTTGTTCTCTGATATCAGAGAAATCTAATGGTTGGTCCAAAGGTCGATTTGGTTTCCTTAAACGAGCGAAGGCACTATGTTTTCTTATGAGAGATTGGCGGACAATCTCTTGTACGTCACCACCTGTAGGATTTGGGGTTACTGGTTCAACTGTGATCCGTAGATCGTCGTTTGATGTGGTTGTTGTTTGAGGGACAATGTTGTCGTTTGAATGACTTCTTGTCACTATAGGTGAGCGGTTGGGTGGTGGAGGAGTCTTACGACCTCCTCGTGCCATTAATAATTTTCAGGCCCTCCTTCTAGCGCCATTTGTTGACGGGCGAAATTGACCGCTCGTCAACTGGAGGGGTGGATCCGGTCCGGGGTTGTCTAAATAACCCAAGCCGTTTGGATTAATCCACTCTGACGGGTTTAGCGGCTCCGTTAGCTGATCTAAGTCCTAGGAAAGTGAAAAAACTAAGCTAAAGAAACTAATCTAAGTGAAAAAAAACTACTGAAAAATATATATAATCTAGAATGTATTTACAGTTTTATTAACTAACAGAATAATAGTTCTATCTATTAAATATACAATGTATTGATATGATTAAATCTCTGTTATCTATACAATATTTACAATATACAAATTTTGATCGAAATCTGCAAAATCATATGTGAATTGTCTTATGACAACGAAGCTAGCATTTTTTTATTTTTATAACTTTTAGGAAAAAGAAATGAAATGATAGCTATCTAAGATAAGCAATAAAATAACAATCCTAACTGTAATCTAAACTACAGAAATGAACAGTGAAACGTGTTCAGATTATAAGAAATTTATATATTAACTAAACTAATTAAATAGCACTAACAGACTAACCTGCAGTAGCGTTTCCTATTTGTCTTGTGCACAATACTCGATTTAGCTGTTTGATGGGGGAAACCCGCACCAGATTTTCCAATACTTCGCGTAAACACGAAGCAACAATGCTCTTGAATGCTAACAATAGAACAGGTAAAGGATGCA
>ML826641.1:0-15519 GCA_009831015.1 Picea engelmannii
TCCTTTACGTTTCATTTTCATCCTTTTACTTAAATTTTTAACATTACCTTCAATTGTTTTAGGATGTTTGAAAGTGGTTCCAACCTCATTGGACTTCATATGGAGAAAGTAGAATTTAGGTCCCATTCAAATTCAACAAACTTAACAGTTTTCAGGATTTCAAGATTGGTAGGATTGCAACGTTTCCACTGGATTCTATGATGTATGAGGGTATGGAACTGGGGTTTTGTTAGAATTAAAGGTAAAACTAGAACATAGATATTCTTTTTCAATTTATTCACTACAGTAGATATAGATCAGCAATTAAAACAAATTTTCTGAAGTAGATCAAACACAAAAATAGTACAATACGTCTGAACATGTAGAAAACAATCTAAGCTAGATCTGAGCATGAATAGATATGATCATTAACAATAAAATAATTCTGAACATTAACGTAAATAGATCAGATAATTAGCAAAGCAAGAAACTGAACACTACTTTGATTAAAGACAAAGAACAGATTTACCTTAGAAGCTTGTTGCTGTCCTCTTTTCTGTATGCTCAGAAAAAGCTAATAATGGTCATGGATCAAACCCTCAAGGGTTTGATTTCATCATGATCTATGTGGACAGTTTTGCCAAGAAGAATTCAAAGACCAATCAGCATGCTTAACAACAAGTAGGGCTGATATAAAACCCCCAAAGACCAAAACTCAAGGCTGAGATAAAACCCAAACAACTCAATCAAAATCTGCCCAAAACTTATAGGACTGCTGTAGCAAAAGTGCAGCCTAAGATAACAGATTTAGGGCTGTCATAACAGGCCCTAAACGCTGTAGATGATAAGGGATAGCAACAGCATGAGAGGGGTACCAGTGACAACCAAGGAGAGGGTAGCGGCAGGCTAGAAAAGAGCAGTGACAACCTAGGAAGGCTAGTGGCAGGCTGGAGGAGAAGAGAAGGGGGGGCCATGGAACCTAAAGCAACAAGGAGAGAGGGCCGCACCTAGCTGTAGTAGCAAAGGAAGAGGGCTGCACCACAAAAGAAACCAGCCGTACCTCACACCAGCACAAGGAGTCTTCAAACCAGCAAGATGAGGAAAACTCAAGGAGGCCGTACCCTCAAACATCAATAGGAGAACCCTTCAAGTAGACCGAACCAAAAACTGAACTGTACAAGAGTAGTCCGCACCAAAAATTCAGACCAAGGAAAGTGAGTGTGAGAAATAATGTATATGAATGAGAGAGAGGTGAGGTTCCTTTTATAGTTTAGGAAGGGGTCAGGGTTAATTAATTTAACCCTACCTTTTAGGTTTAATTAAAAACCTAATTATTAAAAAAAATAAAAAAAAATAAAAAATTAATATTTTAATTATAAAAATATTAATTAGGAAGTCAATCAAGTCAAAGTGACTATAGAAGACCAACACCACAATAAACAAGAAGAGGGATGAGGCTCAAGTAAGGAAGGCAACAAGACAAAGTCAAAGGGGGGTCTTCTTCAATGGCAAACTATCCACTTAAGTCTCATGATTAATTTATAAGTTTTTATCATCCCATCATAAGAGGAAAAATCAATGATGTGGTCATGTCCATCTTCGTGGCTGCTCCTAGGTCTCATGGACCATCTCGGGAGAGAAGAAGTGGATCACACATCATCACGTCTTGGTACTTAACCAATAACCTACCTGGTCCCAGACCAAGAAACCCCAGAACACATCTCGGGGCCCTAGATTACATCTAGGGTCTTATCCACCAAGGTACAAGACCAAGGATCAACCCAAGCGTTATGCAAGGATTCCTTGGAACACATCTAGGGGCCCTAGAACACATCTAGGGACTTATATCATCAACCACCAAGGAACACATCCAAGGATCAATCCAAGCACCGAGCAAGGATTCCTTGGAACACATCTAGGGACTTACTGCTTGGTCCTTGACCAAGAACCCTAGTAATTTACTGGGGGCCCTTACTAGGGTCTTTTGGCATGGCTCTAACTGCTTGGTCCCAAACCAAGAACCCTAGGAGTGTACTGGGGGCCCTAGATCTTAGCTAGGGTCTTTGCCATCCTCCGGAGAATGGCTCTTGCAACTGCATTAATTTCAACACTCGCTCTCAGCAACACCAAGCTTGTCTCGAAAGTACGCAAACTTTGTTAACGACAGAGGCTTGGTCAAGATATATGCTGTTTGTTCCGCGATCAGAACATACTGAATATTGAGAATGTTCTTCTGCACCATGTCCAGAACACAATGATATCTCATCTCAATGTGTTTCGATCTGTCATGAAACACCAGATTCTCGAAGAGCTTTATACAACTCTGGTTATCACAGTGAATTACTGTGGGTTCCAGCTCAACACTAAAAAAATCTGAGAGTAGCTTTCTAAGCCACACTGCTTCTCTACTAGCAGCACTTGTAGCAATGTATTTTGCCTCTGCAATGCTCTGGGATATGGAGCCTTGCTTTCTGCTAGACCAGGAGATCATAGCTGAACCCGAAATGAAACAATATCCGAAAGTACTCTTCCGGTCCACTGTATTGCCCAACCTATCTGAATCTGTATACCCATGAAGCATTACACCTCCATTGGAAGTGTATCTGAGCCCATAGGCTATAGCCCCTTGAACATATCTGAGAATATGCTTAACAACAACCATATGAATATGTTTCGGTTCACACATGAACCGGCCGAGGGCATTCACTGCGTAACAAATGTTCGGTCTGGTATGTACTAGATACATCAAGGACCCAATAATCCGACGATATACGGTAGGGTCTTCTGGATCTGAACCTGTAGCCCGATCATGTAACTTCTTCAGGTTAGAAATCATAGGTGTGATCATGGACTTACAATCCAGTATCCCAAATCTGCGAAGCTTGCGAAGCACATCAACTGCATACTTGCTTTGTGAGAGAAAGATCTCACCATGTTTTTGCCACACCTCTAAGCCAAGAAAGTAACGCATAAGACCCAAGTCCTTCATTTCAAAGTCTGCTGATAACTCTCTCTTAGTCTGAGCTATTAGATGTTCCTCTCCAATAGGGAACAAATCATCCACATATAATACCAAGATGACAGGATGAATCTTCACAATCTTTATATAAAGATTAGGATCTTCTATACTCTTGGAGAACCCAAGACTCGGAAGAAAACTGTCAATTCTTCCATACCAAGCTCCCCGAGCTTATTTCAATCCATACAAGGCTTTCTTGAGTTTGTTGTGATGGGATTCTTTCCCATGGATCATGAAACCCTTAGGTTGCTCAATATAAACCTCTTGCTCAACTTCACCATTAAGAAAGGTAGTCTTAACATCCATTTGGTGAAGTTTCCAATAAAAAACTGAAGAAAGAGAGATGATTATTTTGATAGAGGTATGCCTGGCAACAGGAGAAAAGATTTCATCATAATCAATTCCTTCTTTCTGAGAGAAGCCACGAGCCAAAAATCTAGCTTTGAATTTTTCAACATTGCCATCTGCTGCATGCTTTATTTTGTAAAGTCATTTAGAGGTTACTACTGATTTGCCTTGAGGTCTTGGGACCACTTCCCATACATCATTCTTCAATATTGATTCGTACTCTTCTATCATGGCATCCTTCCACACTTTATGTTTGGAAGCCTCTTCAAACGTGGAAGGTTCTGAGTCAATCACAAGATTCAGTTGAGCTATCAAACCTGAGTATTTATCCAGTTTCTTGCTTTCTTTGAAGGTACCTTTAGGTGCTGCATGCTTTTCCGCTTCCTTTAAGATTTCATGGCACCAAGCTGACTTTCTTTTCACAAGAGGTTTCTCTAGGGGAAACTCAACAAAATCCCTTATGGGATCCACTGAAGGCTCTTTGGCCTCCTCCCTCTGCTCATCCGAAAGTTGTGATTCCGAAGGATCTGGAGATGGAGCTTCCTACTCCTCTGGAAGTTCTCTGGACCAACGAAAAACAACTTCCACATGGAAGGTTATAGCCCTACTGTCCTCTATGTACTTTTGCCTTGGTACATATATTTGATATGCTTTTGAGGTCTCACAGTATCCCACAAAAGTTCCTTTCTTTTTGGAGGGCTCTAGCTTAGTCATATTTTCTTTAGGTATATGAATGTAGAGAGGACTACCAAAGATTCTCATGTGATCAACTGAAGGCTTCTTACTGGTGAAGTCTTCTTCTGAAGTTTTCTCTTCTAGGGCTTTATGAGGGCATCTGTTCTGAATATAGACTGCAGTACTCGCAGCTTCAGCCCAAAGAGACAACGAAAGATTCTGGCTGCTTCACAAATTACTTCATTTGCCTGATTTCCATCACAAATATGTTTGTAGATTCAATGAGAATGTCAGCAGTGCAAGCAAATATCCATAACCAGTGAATGTAGAAGCCTTAAGAGTGTCAAATGAAGAATTATACTAATGGTTCAAAGGCAGCACTAAGAACTTCAAAGTTAGTGAAATAAAGTAAAATTTTAAGTGCCCAAAACTGTGACCAAGCTGCTGGATAGAAAAGATTTCACCATGAGACATCACTGTTATTCTTATACTTCAATTGTCAAGATACCACACAGTTAAAGACTTGGCAAAGAAAAAAAATTTATGTGCAAGTATTTGTCAAAGTTCTCAAGGATTATATATTATACTCAAGTGAAATACCCCTTCAACATTGATCTGAATGCTAAGGCAGTCTTCAATAGGTAATATAGATTTCTGACTCTATTTTCTATATGTAATAGACCTCTTGTGAGCGCTCACTTGTATTATGTTAGTTGTTGCATGGAAATGAAGCTGATACAGGTGTCATACTGTATCAAATTCTGAGACTGAAACACAACTCTGCCAACAAGAGATATCAAGACATGGTGTGGGAAAATAATACTCTGTTTGGAGTTTTAATACTTCATAAAAACCTGCAAAGAGTCCCCTTTTGTCTTTTGTTTTATTTCTGCCAGGTACTGGGACTGATCTCTGTGCTGGGCGCTATTTATTTGTTGTCCCACTCTAAAATGCTTTCTGAAATCTGTACCCTAATGCACTCAGATCTGAAAATGCAGGAACGCTTTAACTCTGAGAGCGCATGCACTATGCATGTTGTCTAAAAAAAACTCTGCTGTATATTCACTGCATGCATTAGTCCGAAAAAGCTGGAAGTGTGCCTTCACTTGCATGAGAGAACCCAAAGCATGTTCAAATGCTGTGCCACTCCACCCCGATAAATCTGAAAAATAACCACAAGGATGTGCCTCTGCTACTGATGTAATCTCCCTCTTGAATGCGCCCTGTATGTGCACGGTGGAAGGACCTGCTAGCTCACAAAACTCTACCCTAAGAGGAAAAGTCCTATTCTAAATCAGGAGAGACTAGAGGTCCAACAGGAAAGTTACCCACTATCACCTCGGTAGCCTTGCCCCATACTACAGACTAAGGAAATGTGAAGGTTCCAAAGGTTAGTGATCCAATGAATAAATGCTGGTGCTTTGAAGTGTATTGCAATGTTAAAGTAAAGGATGTGAGGAAAATACAATACCACTTAAACATTATGATAATAATTGAAAGTCATCCTCCCACATGAGTCAAAATATCCTTGAGGCTGATGTTCTTAAGCTTAAAATTTCATTTTAAGTGCCAGCAAAGAATGGAAACCATAAGTGTTATACCACAACCTTGAATGAAAATTAGTGTGCGATGACTTGTCGAAACAAGTGAATGTATTTGTTCAGACCCTTAATTCATGAGACAAATTTGAGAAGAAAATAAATCCACTAACCACACAATTTACAAAGTGAAAATCGTTGTTGTGTTACCAGATTTATGCCTGATCTCCAGATATGATTATGAAATAGGCTTACTGCTGATCTGCAAAACAAACCCTTAAACGTGGATCTACACAGGTTCAAAAGTCTGCCACTATTGAGCTCATTTCACGCCCTAAGCTCTGATCCCATGTTAGAATTTAAGGGAAAACTAGAATAGAGATATTCTTTTTCAATTTATTCACTACAGTAGATATAGATCAACAACTAAAACAAATTTTCTGAAGTAGATCAAACACAGAAATAGTACAATAGATCTGAACATGTAGAAAACAATCTAAGCTAGATCTGAGCATGAACATATCTGATCATTAACAATAAAATAATTCTGAACATTAACATAAATAGATCTGATAATTAGCAAAGCAAGAAACTGAACATTACCTTGATTAAAGACAAAGAACAAGTTTACCTTAGAAGCTTGTTGCTGTCCTCTTTTCTGTATGCTCAGAAAAAGCTAATAATAGTCATGGATTAAACCTTAAACGGTTTGATCTCATCATGATCTATGTGGACAGTTTTGCCAAGAAGAATTCAAAGACCAATCAGCATGCTTAACAACAAGTAGGGCTGATATAAAAATCCCAAAGACCAAAACTCAGGGCTGAGATAAAACCCAAACAACTCAATCAAAATCTGCCCAAAACTTATAGGATTGCTGTAGCAAAATTGCAACCTAAGACAACATATTTAGGGCTGTCATAACATGCCCTAAATGCTGTAGATGATAAGGGACAACAGCAGCATGAGAGGGATACCAGAGGCAGTCAAGGAGAGGGCAGCGAGAGGCTAGAGAAGAGCAGCAACAGCCTAGGAAGGCTAGCGATAGGATGGAGGAGAAGAGAAGGGGGGGCCGTGGCACCTCAAGCAGCAAGGAGAGAAGGCCGCACCTAGCTGTAGCAGCAAAGGAAGAGGGCTGCACCACAAAGGAAACCAGTTGTACCTCACACCAGCACAAGGAGTCTTCAAACCAGCAAGAGGAAGAAAACACAAGGATGTCGTACCCTCAAACATCAATAGGAGAACCCTTCAAGTAGACCGAACCAAAAACTGAACTGTACAAGAGTAGGCCGCACCAAAAATTCAGACCAAGCAAAATGAGTGAAAAATAATGTATATGAATGAGAGAGAGGTGAGGTTCTTTTTACAGTTTAGGAATGGGTTAGGGTTAACTAATTTAACCCTACCTTTTAGGTTTAATTAAAAATCTAATTATTAAAATAAATAAAATAAAAATAATAATTAATATTTTAATTATAAAAATATTAAATAGGAAGTCAATCATGTCATAATTACTATAAAAGACAAACACCACAATAAACAAGAAGAGGGACGAGGCTTAAGTAAAGGAGGTGTTGCCATCCTTATACACACTTGAGTTAACGTGGAAGAAACCTTCAATCCACTTGGTGTGTCCTTGGGGGCAAGTCTCGAGTCAAGGTGCTGTCCCCTGATCCTCAACTCCTCCGTCTAGGCCAAATCCTAGCGAAGCCAAGGGGTGTAGTCCCTATAAAAATAAATCTAAGGCTTTTCTAAACTAAGAAAGTAAAAACACTTAATCTAGGAGTCTAGTGCTTAAAATAAAATTTGATCATTTAACACTTAACATTTATCATCATCATAAAGTAATTTGCTCATAAAATATTCATAAATCAAAGGATACAATATCTGCAAGATTTAAGAGCAATAAAGAAAGTTAGACAAGATGCATAAATGTAACTGCTCACATAAGATAAATAGGTATACATTTTAACCAGTGCCTTAAAAGGAGTCGTGGGTAGTGTAGATCGAAGATTTTATTACGGTAAATTGTGTTTAGTTAGTGAAGAGTGTTTGGCCCCTTTGGAGGCTAGCTCTTTGCTTGGACTTGCTGAGAGTTTACCGAAACCCAATGGTTTCACTAGTAAACTCACCAAAAGTGTTGGATGTACAACACGGTAAACCGTCTTAATTCGCAGATCACTTTTAGGCGTTTTCCTCCCAATGAACTAACAACTTCAGAGATTGTCCTATTAAGCTACCAAGGTTCAATTACTTGAAATAAAAGCTTGAAAAAAAGATAAATCACACCCTGCTTTGTAACTGAAGTACTTGCACAAACACTTGAAAATGGAAAGATAGAGATTTGCAACAATTAGATTTAAGTACCTTGCTTTGTAGTTGAGAAAATGATTTACAAGATACTTTTTAGAAATTTAAAGACTGTTGCAAGATTATTGAAAAAAGAAAAGTCTTGAAACAAAACTAAGTAAGCATGCATGAAAGATTTGAGATTTAGTTAACATGCATGAAATTAAAGAGTGTTTGTTGTGTGTCCGATGTACTTGACTTGTGTGTTTGATTAGTAGATGTTAAGCATGCATCAACCACAAAAGGAAACCAAACCAACAACACAAATCCCCCTAATGGGGATGGAGAAACTGGGCACAAAGGGCCCACTTTTATTGCACAATTACAACAGAGAACCAATGTTCTCTCTGAGCTTTTAGCTCTTTAGAAAGAAAGGAATTGTTATGATTGGATCGTTTAGAGAAATACAAAAAAGAGATAGAAAAAAGGAAAACTTTGTCTGACGAAGTTAAAACCCCCAGGGTGCCTCGGGAGCCTTGATTTTGCCCAAAATTGACAGAATCTCCTCTTGGACCTGTTATTGCTGCAAGAAAACAACAAACAAATGAAGTTAGAAAATGACGAAAATAAGTTTTAAACAATAATTTTTTTTATCAAAATTTGTTTTTTGGAAATATTTTGAAGGAAAAAATTAATATTTTTTGGTACTTTTGACACTTAAAGCAAACCTAACCTAGGCTCTCTTAGTGACTTCTGCTGTTTTAAAAAAGCAAACAAAAAACCTCTAAACAGTTTGATAAAGATGTTAAAACCAAGCAATGACTTTGATCTAAGTTCTAGGTGAAAAAGACCAAAAAATTGCTTAAAACTTGACTAGATCTACTCTTTGAAATTGACAAATTATAATTTAGATCTAGAAGACAATGCATGCAGCCTTTAGATGTTTAAAATGAAGTTTAGAATTATTCCAAGCAACATGCAATCAAAGAAAAAGATAGGGGAATGAAGTTTATCGATTTTCTGAGTTTTCGCTTGAGCCTGAAACTTTTGGGCTATGGGGTTCTCTTGATGTGGAGAAGAGGGAGCTCGATCTTTGAATCTCTAGGACGATGACGGTCGAAACAACCACCTGTCAATCCTCCAAATTTGAGGAACCTGCAACTATATACTTCAATCCTGCAACAAAATTGTTAAAGGTCTTCCCTACACAACAAAGCTCAAACATGCATGTTAGTTTAACCGAAAACACAACATGCAATGTAAAAGTCTATGAGATAAAAAAGAAACAAGATAAATCAAACTACATTAATCTTATCCTACTGTATGATAGCATACCTTCAAAGCCTTACAACTTAATCAAAAAACTGAAATGTAAGATACATGTTACCTCGTGAAAGAATTTGCATTAGATCAAAGCATCCACACATTTGAGTCCACACAAAAATAGCTCCAAAGCCTTTATTATTCCGAAATGATTCAACAATGATACAATAGCTGCCCAAAACCGAACTCACTTGGGAGAGGTCGACCCTTGCTTATATAGCAAATGGGGGTGATAACTCCTACGAGGGATGTACATATAGGGTTTAGGAATGCGTGAGTCTTTGGGGAGTTGTGCATGAGTGGAAGAGTAGATGCGCAAGAGATGAGGGTAGTGGATGTGGAGTGGTGTGGAGGTATGTGGAGTGGAGGAGTAGTGGATAGGGAGTGAAGTGAGGTGAGAGTGGGAGTGAGTGGGAGTGAAGGGGTAGTTAGGGAATGCGTGGGTCTTTGGGATGTGCGCCCTTGCTTTAGAACTCGCCACATAAGAAAGTCGGGTCGAGTTCCCACATTGGGATCTCCCCCAAGTGCACATCACTCAATCAAGTCAACCTCATCCTTAGCTAACTCGCCTTAGGCCTGCAGTCAACTGGGGACATGAAAAAACATGTTTTTGACATGTTCCCTAGTTCTCCTTAATTTTAGGAAATGAATTTAATTACACCTTTTTCGTAATTTTCAAGTAAATTTGACTTTTGAGTGATAATAATCACTTTTTTGTCTCGAAAGATGGGTAATAGGGGTTTATATGATACTCTGGACTGGAAAACGACTGTAAATATGACATCTGACAATGTTTGAAGCCATATTTTTTACATTTATTGATCGAGAATTAAAAAATTTCATTTTTGCGGAAATTTAATTAATTCACTGAAAAACTTAAAAAAAACCTATCAAACCTAGTCGTAATTTCTAAATGACTCACTAGACATTGGATTTTCCATGCCAAGATCTGATCGCCAATACATACTTCGGCTCTGGAGCTCGTCTTCTAAGTGAAAAAACTTAGAAATTATTTAATTGCTTACTAAGGCAAGCAGAAAAAATAATTAACAAGTCAAAAATAACACTCCAAAGTGTGCTCACTCTTGGTCTTAGGTGGCCAATAGCCTTTTACAATATCTCATACTTAGGACATTTATTACAATAGTGGAAATGCGGAAAAAGGGGGTCTTTTGCAAGATCGGCTGAATTCTAAACTCTGTCATATGAGCATTGATTGCTCATGCTTTGGCGGCTCTTCAGGAAATCCAGCTTGTGCAAACTGGTGGATAACATAGGCTCCATATGGGGACGTGTGCTTGATCCTTTTATAGAAAGGGAGAGCATGCGAGAATCCAGAATCTGTCCCTACATCACAAACATCTCGCCAAAAACAACATCAACGACACATGTATATGAAGACCATGTGTAAATTGAAATTGCACAATTATTATACATGTAAATACAAAAAATGAAAATGAACTATTATACATTAAGTATTGTTGCCGCCTTATACACACCTAGGAGACGTGGAAGAAATCTTCAATCCACTCGGTGTGTCCTTGGGGGCAAGTGAGAGTTAAGGTGCTGTCACCTAATCCTCAACTCCTTCCTTGGGGTCTTTTGTGGAATTTTGTAGAATTTAACTTAGAAAATTTTGTAGATTTTTCACTAATAACCCAGGACACTTCCAAAGTGTTTTTGGGCATCTTTTGCTATCTTTTGTTCGCTGTTTTGTGTAGGTTGACGAACAGATAGAAGGAAACTCTGTCCGTTTTGGGCGGATTAGGAGCATCCGAGACCCCCGGGAGCACCCATTTTACTTCATAAATCTTTGTGCATTGTAAACACTTGTGACCCCCCTAATGAATGGTCACAAGTCACTTCCATAAAATCTCGTGAAAGATCTTAATAAAATCAGTGGGGCTACAAGCTCCCGCTCTTCATTCCCCCTGGGGGAACGGTGTTTTTCGGTGGTGGTGTCAATTTTTGCAAGTTTTAGCTTAGATTTGATTTTGCATAAGTAAAGTAAGCTAAAGTAATTTTTAATCCATCACAAAGCACAATTAATCAGTTTAGATCAGTTTTTCCTTTTGCAAAGTAGAACACTAATTGCTAGATTAGCTTTATTTTCCGCTATTTCAATTTGGCAAATAAACCATCCCCTCAGGGACCTCGCAAGAGGCCTGTTCAGTGTGGATCTAGTAAGTAGTCTCACATTTATTTTCTTGTCATAAAATAAACAAATTCCCCTCAGCTCACAGTGCGGTTCCTGACTCTTCCAATTGCGAGCTTGTCTTGATCTGTTGGGAGTAAGTTCATACATGCTGTGCTGGTCAGTGGTTGATAGTTTAATTAGGACAACCCCCAAAGTAGTTAACTTGATGCGCGGGAAAACGCCTTGAAGTGACCTGAGAAGTAAGGCGGGCCCTCTCGGGACTTAGCTTCCCACCCGTTTTGGACATCCAGCACTTTGAGTGAGTTTTACTGGTGAGACCATTGGGTTTCGGTAAAGCTCTCTGCAAGTTTCCAAACAAAGAGTTAACCTCCAAGGAGGCCCAAACCATTTCATTAACTGAACATTAATTTATCCTAATAAAACACTCGAACTACATTGCCCACGATTCTCTTTAAGGCACTGGTCTCAATTTTCACACTCAGCAAAGCCACAAGCTTCATTTCAAGTTTGGTTATATATCTAATTTAAATGAAACTTGCACCTAACAATTGTTTCTCAGTATCCTTTTGATGCAAGTATATGCTTATCTGATTATATATCGTGGTGAATGTTTACTTCATGTTTTATCAGTTTATGGTTGATGATTTGAAAGAATAATAAACTCTTAGATTTCATTTCTGTACTTAGCTTAGATCAAGCCATAGTATATTTGTTAGGGACTACCCCCCTTGGCTTCGCTAGGAGTTGGCCTAGACGGAGGAGTTGAGGATTAGGTGACAACACCTTAACTCTCACTTGTCCCCAAGAACACACCGAGTGGATTGAAGATTTCTTCCACGTCTCCCAGGTGTGTATAAGGCGGCAACAAGTATAAAAGAAGAAAGTGAACATAAATGAAAATTAAAATGCAGAGGAAAGGGTTAGAGATACGTTACAGAGGATGCCCCATGGCATCAAATAACATTATTGAAGAGCAATTTGAGAAGTTGTCTGCTCACCGGTAGCTTTAACCTTTCCATTGTCTGACTGGCTGAAGTAGAAATTGCATGAATCAACCATGTCATGGATGAAATAAGACCTCAGATGTCTGAATAATCCCTGTCCGGGATGACTCTTTGAATATCCTTTTCCAAGTTTGATTAACTTGGCCCTTTTCTTAGGATCCAACCACCCAAGAAACATATGTTTGTTTTTATTCAACCAACATAAATGAAAATTAAAATGCGGAGGAAAGGGCTTATGTTACAGAGGATGCCCCATGGCATCAAATAACATTATTGAAGAGCAATTTGAAAATTTGTCTGCTCACTGGTAACTTTAACCTTTCCACTGTTTGATTGGCTAAGTAGAAACTGCATGAATCAACCATGTCATGGATGAAAAAAGACCTCAGATGTCTGAATAATCCCTGTCCGGGATGACTCTTTGAAGATCCTTTTCCAAGTTTTATTAACTTGGCCCTTTTCTTGGGATCCAACCACCCAAGAAACATACGTTTGTTTTTATTCAACCAAACTTTGAAGTTTGGTAAGCCTTGTAACTCTTTAATGAATCTCTGCATTGGAATGTCATGGTGGAAGGCTAACCATTGCTCATAATGATCTAGAGTTGAAAGACTGAAGCTATCCTCCAATTTCCCATTAGTTGTCATTAAGTCATCTGATGGTTGAGAAATTGGAGCTGGAACTGGAACTGGAATTATCAAGGAATCCACTTCACTGTTTATTTCAAGATCATCACAATTGTTGAAAATTTTCTCTAAAGAGATGGATTCCTAGGGAGGAGGGTGGGGATTTGAATTATCTGGATACTCAATCATTTCCAACTCAAAATCATTTGTTTCCTCATGACCAGTTAATGACTCATCTATAAGCTCTTCCAGAATTTCTAAGTGAAACTCCTTTTCTTGTTCATTGTGAAGCTCTAGCTCTATAGGGTCTGAATACTTGATACAAGCTTCTACCTCTGCAAGGCGAGCTTCCATGTCCTTTAACTGCATTGCATGAGCGAATCTCATGGCCTGGATGACATCTGTAAATTTCTCATCAAAATCTGGTGAAGCATCTGAACTGAATGTCTTTATAACTGGAGGTTCCTTCTCTTTCCATTTTTCCATGAAAGCATTAGTCAACTCTTTTTAAGTTCTAATCTGTTTATCCTTAAGTTTTGTAAACCAATCAAGATCATCATCATCAAAAGACAAGATAAACAATTTCATTCCCACATCTTCATATAAGGCATTGCAACACCATTTATTGAAGCAATGTGTAACTCTTTGAACATGACGTTTAGCATCAATAACATTATTACTTTGAAAATAAGGCAAATTTTCAATTGCTTTTTTCGAAATCAAATGTGGATAACCACTTATTGCAGAAAAATCAATAGGTTTATAAAGAGCATCTATTTCTAAATTAGACTTTATTAAAAAAAGAAAGGTCTAACAAAGATGGACTGGGACCTAAAAATTATTAAGGATCCTACGAGAAGAAAGCTTGCCTAACTTCCTCAAAAAACACCTTCGGGTTTAAGGATGAAGCTAAGCAAATCGTGAGTTCCTCCTTGCAGAACACTTTGTCAAATTATTTTGAAGTGGAGTTGCCAGATGATCAAGTTTATTATAAACAAACAAGAAGCATCAAACAAAGCAAAATGTAAAAAGGAAAACAGAAGTCGTGATTTGGGAATAGAAAGGTTTATCCCTGGCAACGACGCCAAAATGTTGCCATCCTTATACACACCTGGGTTAACGTGGAAGAAACCTTCAATCCACTTGGTGTGTCCTTGGGGTCAAGTCTCGAGTCAAGGTGCTGTCACCTGATCCTCAACTCCTCCGTCTAGGCCAACTCCTAGCGAAGCCAAGGGGGGTAGTTCCTATAAAAATAAATCTAAGGCTTTTCTAAACTAAGAAAGTAAAAGCACTTAATCTAGGAGTTTATTGCTTAAAATAAAACTTGATCATTTAACACTTAGCATTTATCATCATCATAAAGTACTTTGCTCATAAATCAAAGGATACAATATCTGCAAGATTTAAGAGCAATAAAGAAAGTTAGACAAGATGCATAAATGTAACTACTCACATAAGATAAATAGGTATACTTTTTAACCAGTGCCTTAAAAGGAGTCGTGGGCAGTGTAGATCGAAGATTTTATTACGGTAAATTTTGTGTTTAGTTAGTGAAGAGTGTTTGGCCCCTTTGGAGGCTAGCTCTTTGCTTGGACTTGCTTAGAGTTTACCGAAACCCAATGGCCTCACCAGTAAACTTACCAAAAGTGTTGGATGTACAACACGGTAAACCGTCTTACTTCGCAGATCACTTTAATGCGTTTTTCTCCCAATGAACTAACAACTTCAGAGATTGTCCTATTAAGCTAGCAAGGTTCAATTACTTGAAATAAAAGCTTGGAAAAAAGATAAATCACACCCTGCTTTGTAACTAAAGTACTTGCACAAACACTTGAAAATGGAAAGATAGAGATTTGCAACAATTAGATTTAAGTACCTTGCTTTGTAGTTGAGAAAATGATTTACAAGATACTTTTTAGAAATTTAAAGACTATTGCAAGATTATTGAAAAAAGAAAAGTCTTGAAACAAAACTAACTAAGCATGCATGAAAGATTTGAGATTTAGTTAACATGCATGAAATTAAAGAGTGTTTGTTGTGTGTCTGATGTATTTGACTTGTGTGTTTGATTAGTAGATGTTAAGCATGCATCAACCACAAAAGGAAACCAAACCAACAACACAAATCCCGCTAACGCGGATGGAGAAACTGGGCACAAAGGGTCCACTTTTATTGCACTATTACAATAGAGAACCAATGTTGTCTTTGAGCTTTTAGCTCTTTAGAAAGAAAGGGATCGTTATGATTGGATCATTTAGAGAAATACAAGAAAGAGATAGAAAAAAGGAAAACTTCGTCTGACGAAGTTAAAACCCCCAAGGTGCCTCGGGAGCCTTGATTTTGCCCAAAATTGACAGAATCTCCTCTTGGACCTGTTATTGCTGCAAGAAAACAACAAACAAATGAAGTTAGAAAAAGACGAAAATAAGTTTTAAACAATAATTTTTTTTATCAAAATTTGTTTTTTGGAAATATTTTGAAGGAAAAAATTAATATTTTTTGGTACTTTTGACACTTAAAGCAAACCTAACCTAGGCTCTCTTAGTGACTTCTGCTGTTT
>ML826641.1:36629-52380 GCA_009831015.1 Picea engelmannii
ACTTTCTGGTTCTTGCGAACTTGTATATAGATGGAATTGGTGAAAGAGAGATGGGGATCACTTGCTTTGGGTTCAAGTGATTGTATCCCTGAACTTATGGTAGGTAAAAAGCTTGAGAAAGATATTTTGTCCCTTGAAGTGCTTATGACCTGGAGCTGATACATTCAGAATTTGTATTCACAACTTTGGAATAAAGGTGACATTCTTTTAGCAGCCATTTCATGTTTACTTGTGAGTTTGATGTGTTTTTATGCAATTTTCCGAGTTGATTGGCTTTGGGAATTATTCCTGCCCCCCTTTCTTTAACACCATGCCCATAGGATTCAGACTTTGTATACTCAACTCTGGAATAAAGGTGACATTCGTTTGGCAGACATTTCTTGTTTACTTGTAAGTTTGATATGTTTTTAAGCAATTTTCTGAGTTGATTGGCCTTGGAAATTACTCCCGCCCAACTCGATTTTCTGCCCCGTCTTTCACTCCACGCCCTAGGATTCAAGGCACTAGTCCAAGACATAAAGAACCACAATTTAGGAAAGGAGAAGGGCATATTTGTTGGCTATAGTGAGACCTCAAAGGCATAGAGGATTTGGATTCCAACGTAGAGGAAGATCATGGTGAGCCGAGATGTTAGGTTTGAGGAGGGCTTGGCATACAAGAAGTCTCATGAGCCTATTCCAGTAACAAAAGAGAAGGAGAAGGAGGCTTCGAAGGATGAACAACGCTCATCGACGACGTCCAGTTTAGGAATTTCACATTAGGTTAGGATGAGGAGTAGGTGGCTTGAAGGGAGAACAAAGTTTACAGACTTACAAAGCAAGAAGTCACCCTTCAAATGGGGAGGAGGAGTTAGCCCTTTCCAGCTCTGTTAGGAGACCCAAGTGGTTTGAGAAGACATTGAAGGATGCTCAGGAGCATTTTAAGACTCCTAGGAGCACATTCAGGGAGAGTAGGCCTACAAGGAAGTTTCCAAACTTCATGGCACTAAGGAGTGACGTCATTGAAGATGCAACATACCATCAAGTTTATCAAGATGCTATGGTGTAGGATGATGTGCAGGATATTGTGCCAGGATCAGAGGGACATCGAGTTCCGGATGGTTCTTCCAGAAGTGGCTTCCTCGCTAAGAGGGAGTGTTGATGTTTGTAGCATTGGACATGTACTTCTACATTGGCTTGTGTCTAACATGTAGAAGACGTCACTAATACCTCTCATAATTTTGGAAATTCACTTACTGCGTATCTACTTTGGTTTGTGTCTAACAATCCTTACGACATATCTACTACTTTGCATTTGTTAAAGCCTCGACAATGGAACCATGTTGTTGGCTCTTTTAGAGACCCAAGGTCCACAAAAGGTGTCCAATAATGGTTCACAATAGTCTAGTATATCGACAATTTAACTTTCCAAGGGAAGGAGGTCTCCCCTAAGGCTTGTTTGATAGTTGTTGTTTAATTAATGTGTAGACACTAGAGTATTGAAGATTTAGTGGGGGTGCAAAATCCATTAGCTAACCTTTAATTTCATTCATTTAAGCTAACAGAACTTGAAGCATTCACAAGAAAGACAACAATAAAGATATCATCAAGATACGCCGCAATAAGATACACGAGTAGGTTAGTATTCCATTCTATTAAGTAGAAAAACTAGTACATCTTCCAATAGTAACAAAATATACATTCACCAGACACATAACTAACAATAACCATGAACTCTACAGAGCTAGAACTTCGAGCTCTACATAGCAACATAACTAACTTTGCATAGCAACCCTTTCATATATATAGGTGATTGAGGCAGTTACATAAGACTCTAGAATATACTAGTATCTACCAGTGGTGATCCACTCATACAAACATGGTTTGCGCCTTTAACAAAATATGCAAAATGTCTATGAGACTGAATAGAGGGTTAATGAGACGATTCCCTGGAGTTTGCATGCTTAGGATTTCGTGGTTTCACATACTTATTCTTCTGCAGCTTCATGTCTCTTGCAGATTCATTTTCTGTTGAACATGGCTTTGCTCTAAGCAAAACCATGCCTCAACATTCTTGGTCAAATCCAAAAAAATCTTTAGCTTCTCTTAAGTTGTATGAGTGCAACCTTTGGGTCCTTTCACACAACTGCCCTACATCTTTGACAAGTATCCCTACAAACCTAAAAGACATGGATACAAATTGCTTCTTTTTGTTATGGTGAAGGAATTCAACCCACTTTTCATATTGCCTACAAATTGTGGCTAGAAAACACCGATCACATATAAATTTGGGTAGATACAGGGGTTTCCCCTTGGGAAAATTTGAGGGGCTAAATTTTTCCCTTGGGCTAATTTTCCATGTTCTTTCCCAAGAAAAGATCACCAATTTCGATTTTCTCTAAAATTTACTTTCCCAAATTCTATAGCATAACATTATTTTACTTTAAAAATCGCCAAAATCTTATTGTAACTATATAAAATCCTTACTAATTTGAATATTTTTACAGAAATATCGACAAACATTTTACAGTTGGCATTTTAAGAATTAGTAAGATCTGCCAAGCTTTCTACGCTTCAAAAAATATGGATCCTTAAAATTTTCCTTGATTCCCCTTCAAAACCATATAACCTAATATATGGGTATTTGTATTGCTAGAAGGGTCTACCTTCTTTCGTTAGAAAAATTCTAGCTTCCAATGTGAAGGAATTTAGTTCCCTTCTCGTGATTATTTCTTTGAATTTCTTGACAAAACCATCTGGAATTTCCTTAAATATCTCGGGCCTTATGCTTCTAGAGGGCTAGATGACACATGTACACATGTTCAGTTTCATGACTAGTGCTAGCTTGTGGTATGGAGTATTCATATGTTTTCTAGAAAACCAGAGCAAAAATCAAGTATGAAGTCATGTAGAACCTTATGGTCTTTTGGAATCCCAACAATTGATGGGAAATCTCATTGAAAATTCTCTCCCCATTCAAATATCTTCTTTTTTTATAGGGTATAATGTGAGGCCCTGTGGCTTAGGAAGATATTCTTGGGATTGTTTAGGCAGGAGCTAGAAGCTACTGTGATTCACTGTGACAATCAGAGTTGCATCAAGCTCTCTGAGAATCCGGTGTTTCATGATTGTAGCAAGCACATCGATATCATGTATCACTTCTTCTGGGATTGTGTACAGAAAGGAGTCGTGAGGTTTGACTACATACAGACTGATGAGCAGATGGCAGATATTTTTACAAAGGCACTGAGTAGACAAAAGTTTGAAAAGATTATAGATCAATTGGGGTTGAGGCAAAATCCCTTCCTCGCTAAGAGGGAGTGTTGAGATTGTAGCAAGGAAGGTCTTCCATCATATTGGAGCATCCTAGTATGATGGTGGGGGACAATGAAACAAAGGCTAAGTTGAGTAATTAAACTTTTCCCTAAGTCTAACTTAGGAAAATAACTGTTGATGTGTTATATTCTTCAGTTGACTTTATTGAGTACCTTTTCTAAGGTTTGAGTGAAAAATAATTTAAGTTGTGGTCTTTTAATCTTGACCATTGATCTCATCATGAGGATGAGGGCTGATCTCAACCCTTAATCCTTTTGGAGATTAGGGTTTCACTTTCTCAATGAGGTATAAGGAGATCAACTTGGCTAAAGGAGGTGCATTAGAGGAGAGAGATTGATTTTGGGAGAGATTGATTGAGGATTTGTAGGTGGAAAATTGCAGGGCGACAGAGGAAGACTTTTGATAGAGAATCGACTCACTTCTTCAACATTCAACAGAGGTTTCATTTCAGATCTGATAGGGCCATGAAGGGTGATGAAGGTTTGGCACAGGAGGGCCGTACCACAGTTCATAGGCACTCATTTGTCATTGTTGTTTCGTTCTGGCAGTCTTGTTGAGGTTTCTAGGAAGCTGTACGAATTGTTGAGGAGGGTTTTCGCTGAGATTCACTCAGCCATTGAAGAAGATCAATTTATTTGTAAGAGAACTCCATGTTTTCCTGCTGCTAATAATAAATCTACAAATCTACTGCATTGGTTTTCCCTTCGGGGTTTTTCCAGGGATGATTTAGTCCAAAATAATTGTGTATGTGTGATGTGATTGCTGTTGTCTTTTACTTTCAGATCCTAATTATTATTTCTGCTGTGCAAATTAAATTTATTGTGAAGAAAACCTAGGTTTATCAGTTATAAATGAAATTTAATTGATTTAACAGCTGGGTTTTAGAAAAATTCACATATAATAAATATACACTACATACTTGTACATGTAGATTGTAGATTCTTGTCTAACTACATGAAAAAAAAGCTAGGGTATCCCCGTATATGGGTTAGCTAGGTTGAAGATGTCGACTTTGTTAAACTATGCTATGGAGAATATACAAGAGACAAGTGAGAGAGTCTGAATGAGAGATGTATTATATCAATGTGTAAGATTACATAAGGTGGTGTTGTGTGTGTGTGTGTCTAGCAAGTTCCGTTATTCAAGTTAGGAACCGCTCACTTAATTTCATAATTACATTTAACATAAATGTCATTTATTACATATGACTTCTTTCCACTTTATTACATTATTAATTAATACATTAACGAAATCATCGTTACAATATCTAACACCCCTCTTAATCATTTCATTTTCCACAACTCCTAACATCTCTTGAAATTTTTCAAACTTCTCTCTATTGAGTGCTTTGGTGAAGATGTCTACCACTTGAACTTGGGGCCTACATTAAATTAGATCTATATCTTTGTTTTGCACTTGTTATCTAATCTAATGACGTCGAATTTTGACATGTTTTTTTTTTCGAATGATAAATTGGATTCTTTGTCATCTTGATGACACTTTGGTTGTCACAGTGTAAAGTTGTAGGCCGCATTTGTGGAAGCTTCAAATCACTTAAAATTCTACGTAACCACACTACTTCAAGTTGTTCCAACAATTGCTTTATATTATGCTTATGTTTTTGAAAATGCTACCGAAGGTTGCTTTTCACTTGCCCATGAAATCACTCCACTACCAAGGGAAAAAACATAAACTGTTGTTGATTTTCTTTTCTCTGTATCACTTGCCCAGTATGCATTTGAAAAACCTTTCAACATGTTATCATTCTTCTTCAATACTATCCCAATCTGCGAGGTACCTTTGATATATCTAAGTATTCTCTTGGCTGCATTCCAATGTGTTTCCTTGTGACAATTTAAAAACCTTGATAACATTCCGATTGTAAAAGTTATGCCTAGTCTAGTTGTGGTAAGATAAATCAATCCTCCTACATGTTGATGATAAACTAATTCATTCACTACCTCATATTCATCATCTTTTGAAAGCTTTAAGTTTACCTTCATTGGTGTTTTGCTGAGATTATAATTTTCCATTCTAAACTTTTCCAACAATTTTGAAGCATATTTTGGTTGTGAGATGAAAATCCTGTGTGGTTGTCACCAAACTTCAATGCCCAAACAATAATGTAACAATCCCAATTCAGTCATATCAAATGATTTGCAAAGAGTATATTTTTCTTCCTAAATCATGTCATCATTGCTACCATAATTATTAAGTCATCAACATATACAACCATAATGATAATTTCTTTACTTTTTTCTTTGATATACAAGTAAGGATCACAATCATTTCTCTTGAAACTTCTTGATTTGAGATACTTATTAATATTTTCATACCATGCTCAAGGAGCTTGTTTTAGCCCATACAAGGCCTTCACCAACTTACGTACTATCTTTTCTTTTCCTTCAATTGCAAATCCTTTAAGCTGCTCCATATACACTTCTTCTTGCAAATCTCCAGTTAGGAATGCAATTTTAACGTTCATCTGGTGAACTTGCCATCCAAACTGTGTTAAGCTAATAAAATTCTGATTGTGATTAATTTCGTAGTAGGAGCAAACATTTCCTCATAATCAATACCTTATTTTTGTGCATAAATATCCTTTTGCAACTAGCTTGACTTTATATTTATCATTAAAATCATATGATTTGAACTTTGTGTGATATACCCATTTACAACCTAGTGATTTCTTAGTTGGGGGTAATTCAACTAACTTCCAAATGTTGAAATGTTGTTTTTCATCAAGGTATCATATTCTACTTGCATTGCATCTCTCCATTCTTGTTTTTAATTTGCTTCATTAAAAGAAACTGGATCATAAGAATGCATAACTTCACTCATCAAAGCAAGATTTATCTGTTGTGGTGATTTTGACCTTGTTCTTCTCTTTCCTTGCTGTATTTCATCTAGCTTTGCATCTTGAAGAGTCTGATAGAACCATTTTGGTTTTTTATAACACTAACTTTCATCATTGAAATAATGACTTTTATCTTGTTCATCCAACTACAACTCTACTTTTTCTTCCTCTACTTCTTTGTCCTCTTCTCTTATGCGCCTCCTATATGTGATAGGGGTTTTGTATTCATGCTCTTCATTATCACCCTGCAAAACTTCACCTTTCCATTATGATGTGTGCACATGTGGGAGTCACTCATAAAAAATTACATCCCTACTTATAACAGCCTTTCTATTTACCGGATCATATAATTTGTATGCATTTGATTCAATGCTCTACCCAATAAATATTTTTTTCTACTTTGAGCCTCCAACTTATGTCTTTCTGAATTTAGAACATGTGCATATGCTAAACAAGCTTCATAAGGTGTCCTTCCACAAACCGCCTTTGTTGGAATGCGATTTAACAAAAATATTGTTTTCTAAACTGCTTAAGCATAAAACTGATCATTGAGATGACGCCCTTTTAACATGCACCTAGCCATCTCCATAATTGATTTATTCTTCATCTCTGCTACCCCATTTTGTTGTGGTGTTTTGGCAATAGAAGTTTGTTTTTGAATACGATGATGATAGAAAAAATCACGAAATGCATGTGTGTCACTCACCTCGGAAAAGAGCAGGGGAAACCCTCGAGTACTTCCCCACATTTCATGGATGGTAAACGAGGTAAACCGTTCGGCTTGATTACAGGCCTAACCCGGTGGGGACATCAAGTGAGGCCCTATACAAGCTCCTGGTCAGGGATTCGACCCCGAAACCTCATTTGAGCAAACAACGACACACATCCACTTGAGCTAACCCACCAGACTTGAATCAGAGATGCATTATATCAATGTATGTAAGACTACATAAGGTGGTGTTGTATATTTATCTAGCAAGTTTCGTTATTCCCATTAGGAACCGCTCTCCTAATTTCATAATTACATTTAACATAAATGTCATTTATTACATATGACTTATTTTCACTTTATTACATTATTAATTAATACAGTAATGAAATCATCATTACAATTATCTAACAGGCTTGATGAACTTTTGCAGCTTTTGGGCTTGGTAGCACACCTTTCCACCCTCCAATCAGATCTGATAATTAAGTAAAATCAACGATGGAAAGGGATAATTCAAGGAGAGAATGCCCCAAATTGTCATGGGCAAGCTTCCTCTCCATTTGGGCTGGTGCGTGCCAACCTCAGGGGGAGTCCCTAGGTACCGGGTTGCTGATTTGAACCTGATTTTCTGCAAAAAGCACACAAAAACTGCAGCAAATATGCTTTGGACAGCGTGTAAACACTCCACCAAAGTGTTAGGAAAAAATAGGTTAAAATTGCTTGGAGGGATCCTGCAGTGTTAGCGTGAGAAAGATGAAAGAAATAAGGAAAGAAAAACAATCGAAACACTGAAATCAATCACAACAATAGGCTATGAGCTACTAATCAATGGACAAAATAAGAAGATAATACCGACAAGAAGGAAAGTTCAATGAAAACACAATACTTCTTTATTAAAGGCTTGTCAAAGGGTTGATTGCGCCACAATAGACAAGTCCAAAATCTGTACAGTGATTATCCTTGCTCAAAGAGAGAGCAGCTAGACTAGAAGAGAATGAGAAAAGAGAGAGAGTATATGTATGCTGCTGCTGCGAAAAATCTGACCCTAAATAATGAGGAGAAGTCTAAATAAATAAGAGAGAGGGCACACTTTCCAAGGCAAAAAATAGAAGGCACATGGGTGAGATAATAGGTGAGTGACACGCTTGTGTAAATTAATAATAAAATAATAATATTCAATACGCATGAGGATGAGGAGAAGGTGCATGAGATAAATGAGTGTGAGAAACTCACGCATGAGAGATAAAAATGCAGGGGAGAGACACATGTGTGATTTGCATGAGGGGAAAAGGGATAAAGAATATTGGAAAGCGAATAAATGGATGGAGAAGAGAAGTTAAGTAATAAAAGGATTAACGCATGAGACAAATCACTCACACGTGGGATAGGATAAATAGGGATAATTTTAGGGATAATTATGCTAAAGCATAGGAATTTAGAAAGGGAGGTGCATTAAAGAATGAAAGCACTAGAAAATAGGGAAAAAGGGAGGCGCATTAATGCCAAAAAAATAGGGAATGGGGAGGCTCATTAAGACAATGATCTAGAAAATAGGGAGAGAGAGGAGTTAGGCTAAGAAATATGGAGAAGGGATGCTAAATAATAGGGAAAATGGAGGCACATTAAGACAATGTGCTAGAAATTAGGGAGAGAGAAAGGTGGCGGCTAGAAAATAGGGAAAATGGAGGCTGATTTAAGACAATGAGCTAGAAAATAGGGAGAGAGAGGTGTGAGGCTAAAAAATGGGGAAAAGGGAGGTGCATTAATGCTAAAAAATAGGAAAAAAAGGAATTGAGGGAATAATAAGGTGCTCATGTGGAGGAAAAAGGAGAAATAAGGTGCACGTGTGAAATTAAATGTATTTAATGCATGAAAAGTGAGATATGTGGTAAGTGAAGTGAGAGGAAGGTAAATTAGGCTTTAATTAGCCCAAACACATCCATGAGTCATGTGCCACCTCACCTATACCTCCACCTCATTAATTATTTTCCTTGTTCCTTGGAAAGTGTGCCCCCTTCATTAATTAAGCCACCTAGTTGTCACATGCCACACTACAAAATTGCCATTTGTTGGAATTTGACTTGCCACCTGTCACCTTTGGAGGCGACCACCCTTGCTATAAATAGAAACTGCTAAAAATAAGGGTTCGACCCTCAAAAATATCACACTGCCAAAAACGTCTAGGATGACTAGGAGACCACTGCCATATGTCAAATGTCTAAAAATAGACACTGCTAAAAATAGAATGTTGCCGCATGTCAATGATATCATACTCATCAGATTCGATTTTCCATGAGGATTCCTAATATGCGATCATAATTGACATGGGAGTCTTGGTGCCCCACCTGCTAAAAATAGAAAATGCTAACAAGTCATCCTAGGAAAGGTCCAACAGACTTAGAATGTTTCAGGGATTAATACTGTATGCTCAGAATCCTGATCTGAGGCCCAGAGCTCAACCTGCTAAAAACATAAAGTACTTGCATGATCCTTGAGAAAAGTGTCATCGGGCTTAGAATCATGCAAGGACCAATAGTTTATTCTCAAAATTGTGAAATGAGTCTTCGATCACTGTCTCCTAAAAAGTAGGGTCACCTGCTATAAATAGAAATCTCACTCAAATCCCTGCGAAACTATTCTAGCTCCATCTCTGAAGCAAAAACAACCACATACTTGCCCTATACCTGTCTCTGATGGGAACCAACCTCTGGCTCACACAAGTGCTAACTCTGGGAAAATCTCTAAATGCCAGCCCAAATAGTGTATGTTGGCTCTTAACCCTCATGATTTTTAAGGGTGAAAATCTAGGGGTTAATAGGGCTTAGGCTATATAATCCATTTGTTCATAAGACTATCACTACCACTGTGCGCATCCAAAAAGGCATCAACCATTTGTTCATAAGAATGTGATCACAAGCGAGTGCATTCAAAAAGGAATCAACCTTAGGCATCTTAAAAACCTTGGTAGGTTTTAGAAGCTACAACATCTTCTTGCATGTAGAAGGTGTAAGTTGGACATTGTTATGAACATAAATATACATAAATAGATATTTATAACATAATAATTAATTAATAAATAGTAACTATTGATAATGAAAGGACATGTCTCAAAGGACATGTCTATTGGTTAAGGGCACCCCTGCGTGGGTATATAAACGAGCCCTCATTCTCAATTGTATATCATCTTATCTTATCTTATCTATTCATTTATTATTTACAGTCTTATATGGATTACTTTGTTATATTCCAAGTATTTTGGATAATTCTTGTGTGAGCAAACTTTGTTCGTCTCATTTGGTATCAGAGCTTTGTCTTGATCCGACTTTTGGCCAACCTCATCATTTCGGAGTTTCTATGAGAAATCTTGGTCTTTGACCACCAACTAGGCCTTTGGCCATTTAAAAATCAATTTCTTTGAAAAAAAAAAAAATATTCCACTGCATATTTCAGGAAAATGAAAAAGCGTTGTTGTAGCCACAAGGCTATTGGTGCTAATAGTGAAAAAAAAAAAAATAGATATTCCATATATTCGTCTCATTTGGTATCAGAGCTTTGTCTTGATCCGACTTTTGGCCAACCTCATAATTTCAGAGTTTCTATGAGAAATCCTGGTCTTTGACCACCAACTAGGCCTTTGGCCATTTAAAAATCAATTTCTTTGAAAAAATAAAAAAATATTCCACTGCATATTTCAGGAAAAAGAAAAAGCGTTGTTGTAGCCACAAGGCTATTGGTGCTAATAGTGATAAATTAAAAAAAAAAAAAACCAGATATTCCATATATTCTAGAAAAGAAAAAAAACATCAGTCCACTGTAATTAAAAAACCCACTGTAACCTGTTCTTTTTCTCCCCCATAGTCCACACATTCCCATATTCCCTGCCCGCACCATTCCCCGTCATCCCCCACCATTCCCCTTCCCTTTTCCCTTCCCGCAGCTTCCCCTTCCCTTCCGACACACCACTCTCACTCCCACTCCCGTAACCTTGCCCCATTTCCGTAACGCTGTAACCCTTCCCCCGTAACCCCTTCCCTTCCCCGTAACCCTTTCCCTTCCCGTCAACTTCCAATCTGTCCTGTCCATTCTCGTGGCTCCGTCAAACCCACAAACCCCTGTCCATCCCTCCCCCAATCTTGTGAGCACAACCCCCCCACAGACCCTGTCTCCCATTCTCGTGGACTCCCACTCCGACACACCACACCCACAACCCACACCCCCTGTCCATCCTCTCCCCAATCCCGTGACTACCGCAATCACACTCTGTCACAACCTCTAGACCCGACACAAGTCCATAGACCCACACCCCGTCAAACCCATATTTAATTTTTTTTTTACCGATTTAAGGGTTTCTCGTGCTAGTAAACTGCCACTCGGGGAGACAATTTTATATCAAACAAAATTCGTGAACAAAATTAGCCATAGCATTTGAATTCGTCAATCATCGGGAAGCAAACAATTGGGTACTGTCTCAGCACCGATCTTAATAGAATATCGAGTTTTGTATTAACACATTGCCAAACTGTCGTAGAGATCGCAAGTATACACAGTAGTAAGGTTTACATTAATCACGGGATCATAGTATTGGGTTCTGAGTATATTTGTTCATAACCGTCGTGATCGTACATAAACGAAGTTTTTTTTTAAGTGTCATTTAAAATTAACCAATCTTTTATCAAGGAAATAGTCCTTGGATCGATCAAACGAATTGTTAATAGATTAAGCAATTCTCTACATTAAAATTGTCCGAGGGAATTATATATATATTAAGGTACCCTGTCTTAAGTAAAAATATAGCAAAAAAGAAAATACACTTTGGAAGTGTGAGAGTTTGATTATAAGGGAACCATAAAGGATTATAAAGGAAAATATTAAAGGAGGAGGATATCTAATAAAGAGTTATAAATTGAAGACAAGGTTATTCTATTTGGAATTAAAAAAGGATAAAAAATAGGAAGCATAAGAAAAAGTTAAGAAAATATATTATTATATTTTAAAGTCAGCTTATTCTTATGAGTGGGAGTAAAAGTTATTAAAGGGGTGATTAAAAATAATAATAATAATAATTAAGTTAAAAAAAGATTATTAGTGGGTAAAGTTAAAATGGTATTAATAAAGTAAAAAGAAAATATATTATATTTCCAAGGCTCATATAAAAGGATATTTTTAAGCTTAAGTGAAAAAAAATAAAAAATCCAAAGTCCAATTTAAGTTATAAAAAGGACAATTCAAAAATGGAAGGAGGAAGATTCCCTCCTACTTACAAAAAATATGTGGATCCCTTATTAAAAGTTAATGGGATTATTCAAGGAAAGAATATCAACATCGCTATTTGCCTGACCGCTAGGAAAAATCACATTAACGTTGGCCTGGCAAACCAATTAATGGTTTTCGAGTCAAATATAATTGAAAATGACATGTGTCTTTCCAATAAGAAATATGACATTAAGAACCTACAACTGTCTATGGGCGATTACAAATTCATAGCTGAATTCAATGTCGTGTCAATCTATGAAGACAATGTTGATATAATTCTAGGGTCAACTTGGGTAGATACATTAGGTACTTTTATTTTCAACACAAGGAGAAAGTTTTTAACATTTTCTTATAAGAAGAAGAAATTCACATTACAGGACGCTACAATGAAGTCAATTTCAGAAGCTCCATCATCAGAGGACCTGAAGGACATATCAGAAGTGATCCTTCCAGATAACCAGAAGTCAATACAAAAGTTGCAAGATCGACAAGAAGAATGTGACAAAATCATCATTGAAAAAGACGAAGAGATTTCTCACCTAAGAAATCATAATCAAAAACTACTTGCAAAAATCATGAAATCCAAGGAGAAGCGGTGTTTTCAAAAGTTTGAACAAGAAAATCAAGGTCTCAAAGAGAAATTAACCGAAAAAGAGGAAGAAAGCTCCTGCCTAAGGAACCTTAATCAGAATTGACTAGAACAAATTAAAATCTTAAAGGATGAAAGAAAAAAGAATCTAGAATCAAAAAATAAAGTCGGCATATCAGAAGATGAAGAAGAAAATTCACGCCTAAGGGTTCATAATCAAAATTTACTAACACAAATTAAAAAGTTGAAGCATGATAAGAAGACTTTACAAGAAAAGCTAGATCGCAAAACATCATTAGTCGATAAGGAAACGATGACAGACCCAATCAACCTTACAACTCAAAAGGAGGCAAATCCAGCTGATGTAAAGATGTTTTCAAATGTCGAGGTACAAATAAGCCAAAAATATCAAGAAGACTCAATTCCAAAATTTAATCAAAAAGTTACAAGTATACGAAGTAAGGATCAAGTTGCAAAGATGCTTTATCAACATCTTAATCACAAAAATCGATACTTTAGCCAATCCTTGTATCAACAAAAACAAATGACCAGTATGTCGAAGAATATTACTTCCACTACAAGTGATGCTCAAAATAGAAGTTATCATGGGAGTCAAAAGACATCAAATTCTTTCCAAGAACCCTATAAACTCTCCATGTAGAAGATCGAATTAGGATGGGCAGACTCCTTTATAATGCGACAGTTTTGCTCAGCACTTAGAAGATCCTATCGTCTCCGGTTCTCAACGATTACTAACTCAATAATGAAGAAGCATGAGACAATAATGACAAGCTAGAGCAAGAGATAAGTCTTCTATAAAGTATGCTTTGAGGACAAAGCATTTTTAAGGGGAAGGCAATGTTATGAACATAAATATACATAAATAGATATTTATAACATAATAATTAATTAATAAATAGTAACTATTAATAATGAAAGGACATGTCTCAAAGGACATGTCTATTGGTTAAGGGCACCCATGCGTGGGTATATAAACGAGCCCTCATTCTCAATTGTATATCATCTTATCTTATCTTATCTATTCATTTATTATTTACAGTCCTATATGGATTACTTTGTTATATTCCAAGTATTTTGGGTAATTCTTGTGTGAACGAACTTTGTTCGTCTTAGATATGCAACTTAGCTTGTTGTCCAACTTCACCACTTGTTATTTGGAATCAAACCTCTTAGCGCACCATAACGATATCTTGGGAATGAAATACCTTCGTTACACCAATCCTTAAGCGACAACCCCATTCCTTTTTTGTTCTTCCTTCGACAACTCTGAATACCATTTACACACTGCTAACAAGTGAAGAGCTTTATCTATCCGAGCTAGGGAATTGAGAGTATCACCAACAAATGGTGCACCTTTCTTCCTTAGAGGAATTTCTACTATACCGTTTGTACCACACATCTCAATTTAGCCATTTTATCCAAAGCTTATGTTATTCATCATATCATAATAGTGGTGCCAAACATTTAAGGTTTAATGAAAAGGTGGTTGGAGTTAAATGCATAGTTCATGGTTTTTTTTTTTTGCCGTATAATCTTTAATTACTTAAGCCATGTGTAAATTGCGGATGTAGCAACTTACATGTTTGAACTTGTGGGATACCATGCGGTTGGAGGCAAGATGCTTTATGAGTGAGTTTGGTGAAGTGACAGGATCATGCATTCCACATGTAAAAGGTGATGTGGAGATGTGGAACCATGAATGCATGGGAGTATGGCAAGTGGTGGAGATGCAAGCATGTGGAGGTATCAGAGATGTGGGGAATGGAGTGGGAAAAAAGGGGTCCATAGAGTGGGAAATTTGTGGTCGTAGAGCAATGTGAGTTTGTGGCATGACGAGACTTTCCTTTGTCCTCTACATTCGACACTTTGAAGGGGATGCATGTTGCAAAGAAGGTGGGAAGGCGGGGGAAATAAGAAGTGTATTTTGCTTGGCTTTTGTTTCTCATTGTAGAGTGAGGAGGCAAAACACCTATGTTAAGAACATGTTGGGCTCAAATTCACTACTTTAATTAACTTGTCTATGTAATGGCTCAAATTCTAATAACAAGTAAATGCATAAATAAACATAACAATTTGCAACCATTAACTGAAAAAAATAGATACATTAATCTTGATTACATAAGGAGCGAGTGGTGAGAAACTTGCCTGAGAGTTGAAGAAATCAACTTACTTACAATGCTATGAATGTTAAACCATTGCACTCTAATCTTTGATCCAACATGCCACAACATAGTGTGGGGGATGACTTTCCTCCCAATCGACCTCTCAGTCATCGCGATTGAGAATCCATCGAGCCCTCAATCAACTACCTATGCTAGCTTCCAAGCCTTTTCGTCAAATTGCACAAGCAAAAGATCACTCACTTCTTTCTCTACCTTTATTATATAGAATTCCTTTTATCCATCCATGCAAAGAAACTCCATGCATAGGTTCCACTTATCATCATGCAATTTTAACCTTTTCTTAATTTATCTTTTCTTTGATCCATTTTTAGTCTTTTTTTAATCTTTTTCTTTTATTATAATTTCTTAGTTATTTTATCATCTTTTTATTTATTTATTTATTATTATTCTTATCACTTTAATTTATTATTATCTATTTATTATTTTAAGATTATTTATTTATTATTTATTACTTAAATTAAAAGTACGATACATTACATGTCTGCTTGAATTTTGTTTCTCATTGTAGAGCGAGGAGGAAAAAACAACTCCACACTCCTTCCTTAAGTCAATATTTCATTCTTTTGTTCTCAAATTAAAAATCCTCTGGGACTCCTAAGGATTTAGCAAATAAGCAAAATTCTTATGGGGACTTAAGAGGGGTAGAGGAGGTTTAAATTTCTCCCATAAAAACACAAGATAATCATCAAGGATTAAAATATGAGGATCATAGAAAACACATCAATAGGGTCAAGCCCTTTTTATAAGCATTAATCTACTCCTTCAAAGAGCTAAGCAACAAAAGCATAAAGGGAAGCTATATCAATCCAAGGTTTGCAGATTTAG
>ML826641.1:82402-123017 GCA_009831015.1 Picea engelmannii
TCTGTGTGTATTTTATGTGTGACTGATGATCTTTACTCTTACTGTCCATGTGCTGTATGTTGCTTGATGACACGTGAAGAAATATTAATAATTGTCAAGAAGGTGTAAAATTGTTTAAGCTTATAAACAACTGATTCACCCCCCCCCTCTCAGTTGTTTTAGTATTTCCAACACCCTCCACCCATTTGTTGACGATTTCTGTCTGTCCATTTGTCTGTGGGTGGTAGATGGTACTCGTACTAGCTCTGTGACTGTCAACATGAAAAGGTCCTGCCAAAACGCGCTGATGAAGCGCCCATCTCTATCACTGACTATCTGCCTAGGTAAACCATGCAACCGGAATACCTCCCTAAAAAACAACTCTGCTACCTGTATGGCCTTGTAGTCTGTGGGTATGGCAAAGAAATGTGCAAATTTGGTCAGCCTGTCGACCACCACAAATATACAGTCCCTGCCCTGCACTCAAGGAAGGTCTGTAATGAAATCCATAGAAATGCTCTCCCATTTCTGCTTTGGAATGGGTAGAGACTGTAGCAACCCTGCGGGGTGTGTCTGCTCGGACTTGTTTTGCTGACAAGTCGTGCACTCCCGGATGTGTTTTAGCACATCATCCTTGAGACCCTTACATGAGAATCTCTCCCCGATCTACCTATATGTTTTGAAGTACCCCTGATGCCCTGCTGTAGGCGAATCATGACACACCTTCAAAATTTTCCCCTTCAGGGTAGATTCTGGAACTAGGTAGATCCGATTCTTGTAGAAAATGACGTCATCAAGAACTCGGTATCTATCATCAATCACCTATCCATCCATCACCTCACAAGCAAATTTGTTTTCGGAGTACTACACCGACAAATGAGCTTTCCAATCTGTACAAATGTCCATCATCGAACATCCTGCTGGCCTCCTGGACAAGGCATCTGCTACGATATTCCTTTTCCCCTTGACATACTCAATGTCAAAGTCAAAGGCTTGGATCTTTGAGACCCACTTTTGCTGTCTCTCGCTGAGGTCTTTCTGATCTAGGAAATACTTGAGACTGTTATGATCAATCTTCACTACAAATCTGTTGCCTATCAGATACTGTCTGAATTTGGTTAAGGCATGCATGATCGCTAGCATTTCCTTGTCATAAATAGGATAGAGTATCTCTGAATTGTTGAGCTTCCTGCTCTCAAACACAATGGGGTGGCCCCCCTGCATCAAAACTGCTCCAATCCCCACCCTTGATGCGTCACACTCTAAGACAAACGACTGCGAGAAGTCTGGAAGGGCTAGAATAGGGCATGTGCTCATAACCTCCTTCATTTTGTCAAATGTCTGCTGTGACTCCTCTGTTCAATGAAAAACACCCTTCTTGGTCAAGTCTATGAGTGGTGCTCCCAATTGTGAAAATCCCTTGACGAACCGCCTGTAGTAATTGCATAACCCAAAGAATCCTCTTAGCTCCGTGAGGTTCTTGGGTGTTGGCCAATCCAAAATGGCCTCGATCTTTTCCTGATGAACCTGTACTCCTTGCTCACTGATGATATGCCCTAAGTATAGTAGTTCTCTCATGCCAAATTAACATTTGGACTTCTTGGCATATAATGACCGTGCCTGCATAATATCCAAGACCTCCCCCAAATGTGCCTGATGCTCATCCCATGTCTTGCTGTAGATCAGCATATCATCGAAGAATACCAGAAGGTACTTCCTCAACTGTCCTCTAAAGATATGGTTCATGCAAGACTGGAAAGTGGCTGCTGCGTTGGTCAATCCAAACGTTATTCCTAGGAACTCAAAGTGTCCGAAATGGCATCGAAATGCTGTCTTCTCAATGTCCTGCTCCCTGATGCTGATCTGATGGTATCCTGATCGTAGATCAATCTTAGTGAAGAAAACTACCCCATGTAACTCGTCCATCAGCTCATCTATGCGTGGGATGGGGTACCGATTCTTGATCGTTTTCTTGTTGAGCACTCTATAATCGATGTACATTCGTAACGTGCCATCCTTCTTCAGTACCAGAATGAATGAAGATGCAAAAGGACTCATGCTGGGCCTGATGTGCCCCATTGTAAGCAATTCTTTGATTGCTTTCTCAAGCTTGTCCTTGAATTTCTTGGGGTGCCTATAGGGCGCTGTGATCACTGGTGTAGCCCTTGCCTCTAACTCAATCGTGTGCTCAAATTCCCGGTCGAGCGGTCTCCCTTGTGGTATCGGCCCAAATACTGGCTCATACTGACCCAAAAGTTCTCTGATCTTTGGGTGTTAATGCTCCCTACCCTCTGAATCCTTTCGCGTGGTGATCAAACACTCTGCTGCGTAAGCCACATCATTGTGACGAAAGATCCGTTCCATTCTCTTTGCCGATACGGCTCAAGGTGCCCCTGTAGACATGTCTTTCAGCACAACTCCCGATCCACTGGCATCTCTGAAGCTCATGGTCAACGTCTGATGGGTGAACTCGATTTCCCCCAATGAATATAACCACTGTACCCCCAACACGACATCCGTATCTGATAGATCAACTACATAGAAGGTGTCTGTCAAGGTGTAGTTGCTTAGTTTGACCTCTAGGTTTGGGATCATGTCCAAACATGTCATCGTGTATCCATCTGCCACTGCTACGTGGAATCCCTCAAACTCCTCAGTGCGTAACCCCCTCTTGGCTACTAAGGACGCATCTATGAAGTTGTGGGTGGCCCCACCATCAACTAAGGCTGTCATGCGCTGCCCCTGTACAAGGTCCTTGAGCCTGAGAGTGTTGTACCTGGGTACTCCTGAAAGGGTGGCTATTGTTCCCCCCTTCACCTCTCTATGAGGTTTTGTCTCCTCCTTGGCCTGTGCCCCTGCCAGTGTCTGAGGTTTCGTTGGCTGTTGCTCTAGCTCCTGAGTGGTCTCATCCTCTGAATCATTGTCTGCCCGTGCCCCGATATCCTCCTCCTCATCCTCACTGCCTGATTCCACTTCAATGTAGTGGAGTTGTCCCTTTCTCAGGCATCTATACCCTAGGACCCAAGGGTCTCTGCAAGAGAAGCAAAGCTTCTTCCTCATCAACTCCTGTCTCGTATCATCATCCAGCTTGGGCTTACCCTTCCATTCCCTTTAAGGATTCTTTTGATCCTTGTCTCTCTGTGGTACAAAGGGTTTGGTAAAGGGTTTAGTTTTTGGCACAGAGTCCACCAAATCTCTAGTGTGTCGGATGACATCCTGCAAGGTGTGAGGCCGGTATGCCTTCACCCATCCTCTCAAGGGTTCTGTGAGCCCTTCTGTGAATAACATGATCAACCGGGGCTTGGATATATCTGTCACCGCCATTGCTACCCTCTAAAACTCTGAGATGAATGTCTCTGCTGTGCCAGTTTGTCTCAACTGGGCTAGATCTCTGGATCCCTCCTGTCAAATCTATCCATGAGTCTCTCTGTGAACTCTCTGTAGGAAGTGATGCGATTGTGGCCCAATGTCACCAATCCATGATACCACCACTCGTGTGCCTCACCCTCCAAGTGTAAGGTAGCGAAACTGATGGCTTCTGACTCGATCATTTGGTTGAGCTTGTAGTAGGTGTCTAGCTTTTGTACCCAAGCTCTGGCGGTGCATTTGGACGATCTGTCGAAAGAAGGTATGGTGAGTTTGCCAACTTTTTGGATGAAGTCAATGTTATGCCCCTGCTGCTATTGCGCCTCTCCTCTCTGTGGCTCTTTGGGGCGGTTCCTGAGTCTGAGTTCACAATACTCGACTAAGGTCATATCCTGATGGAAGTCACGGCCCAATGCTACATACTCCCTCCGATACTCTGCAATGTCCTCTGTGTGAGTGGGTGGTCTCTGTGCTATCGACATCTGTGCTGCTACCGGGGGTTCCCTCTGGAAACTGGGAAACAAAGATCGGGGAATCCTACTCGCAGAGGTGTATATGCGAGTGGGTGACTGGGGTCTACTGCTTGCCCCTGAGTTCCCCTATGCTGCATGTGGGGCTTGTGTGCCCGGGATGCCCACCATAGCCAATCTATCAGCCACTTGAGCCAAGGACTGAGACATGGTCCGCTGATTGACCAACATATCACTGATAACCTGCATGAAGGCGACCTCTGGTTCCATGGGGGCCTTACCACTTCCCTTTGGTCACTCATATCTGTCTCCTAGCATCCTTTCTGCCTCTCGCTCAGCCTCACGCTCTGCCCTTCTCTCTGCTTCTTTGTGTGCCTCTTCCTCTTCCTCTGAACTGGGAGGGAAAGGAGGAAAGTTAGGCCTAGGCCTTCTTTTCTTGCACCTATTGTAAGTGACATATTCGTCACCTACGTGCTCACGACCATCTGGGTCTTCTGCTGTACTCATCGTCTTTAGTCACAGGCTGGCAGAACTAAAGCTTTGATACCACTGAAATATCCCTGATCTCGCTGATCAGGATATCTACTACGGATCTAGTGTTCTGTCTCACAGATTTGATACACTGGGGGTTTCTGAATGCGTTTTATCTTCAGATCTGATACTCTGGGGGTTTCTGGATGTGTTTTAGTTATGTGCTTGAGATGTTTTGTGGTTGTTGCATGTGCATGTTATATGTGATGGTTTAAACAATATATATATGATACATGCAAACATAAGGAACATCAATCGCCCAATAATATGCCTTATGAGATTTAAGCATGGAAATACAATGAAATATTGGAAATATAGAAGATAGTCTTCAGTTAGATCTCATGGATCGTCACTGGAATACAAACAAATAACATAAAATACCCGTGATCAGAAGATGAAGGCAGATCTGATGCATGCACGGATAGATCGACAAAATCGACAGTTCTGGAGAAGCACGGTAATCGCTACAAACTGGAAAACTCATCCGAAAGGTTATACCTGTCGGAATGAGCTGGAAACTGTCCCAATAGAAGCTCCCTGGCTTCTAGAATGATACTGGTGACTGCTGGATGACAGATCTGGCCTCTGATGCTTTGGATCTCATTCCCTGGGGGCCTGCGCACCTCCTGGCTCTCTGGATGCGCCCCAAATGATTCCACCAATGGAATCGGCTGCTATAGGACTCAAAACGATCGCCTCGCCAAATTTGGAGTGGAGTCGGAAGGGTTTCCCTAGATCTGCTCTGATGCTCCGTCTATAACCCCAACTGTCCTTCCAAAAGAGCTGCGCCCTAAATGGCTGAATGATGCGCTCTGAAGGATTCCATCGTCCGAATTTGATGGAAAGTGGCTCAATCTATGCGCTCTGGCTGGATCTCAATTGGGTCGGAAGGAAACTGCAATTCGAGATCTGATCTCGTGCAGCTACACAAACCCTCTATCTGATTTGCGCCCCCACTGGCTGAGCTGCGCAACACTGATAACTGGATATCTATGAATAGTAGGGTGAAATACCTGGATGGTATCTCCGATGTGCTAGGGTGTGTCTCTCAACACCGAAAGCTATCAATGGTGGTGGTTTCCTCCAGAAATCCACAAAACAATAGAAGTCAAATCTCTTCCTCCTCTGGGAACTCTCAACATCAAATCATAAAAATGCATAATGAGGAATTAGGTCGAATTTCTCCCTTTATACTCTTCCCGATCTAATTCACCATTGACCTCACTTAAGCTAGGCGCTTTTCCTCCTAAGGTGAATAATTAATTAAGTCCCCCTTTAGCACCTTTTCGTTTTAATTCTTTGTTGACTTAGGCTTAAGTGACTTTTCTTATGCTTTTTGGCTTAATTTATCGTTTAGCCACCAAATCACCCTTATTTCTCCCTTTTGTTTCCTGTTTGTGCCTGACTATAGTCTACGGGAACACATAGACTACTAAGTCACTCCTTGCTGGCCTACTCTTGGGAACGGGACATCACATAGCACATGCTAGAATCCACCCAAGCCTTAGTTGAACTAAAGTCTTTGACCAATGAGAATGACTCTATGGGTGCCACATAGCCTTCTAGATTTTATTCGACTCAAAACATGTCAAAACATGCTTCTGACAAGTTTGCTAAATTTTAGCAATGTTGATTTTTTATGTCTTTTTTGGCTTTTGTGAGCAAAATTAACTTTTTATGGATTAAAATCACTAATTTCACCCACAAAAATGGGTACTTAGGTAAAGTAGGTGCTCTAGGTAAAAAAATGAGCACCCCCAAGGCATATGATGCCTTCTAGTACCACTTTTTTAATACAATTTCAAATTACAATTAAACAATTCCATTTTATGAGAAATTTTTTATTAATTGAAAAATTAAAAAATCCTAAGGGGGACTTAGCACATTTCCATAAAACTCTAGGATAATGCTTAGCATGGTTTTACACATAAGACACTAGACTTAAAACACCTCCCAAGTCATATCTGCTAGTACAATTACTCCAACTTTGGAGGATATTGAGTGAAAAAACTCGAAAATTATATTTCACTTTAAGAGCAAGATATAATTAGCAAGTAAAAAAACATTCTAGAGTAAAGTACTAGTGTCTACCTTGGGTGGCTAAGTCTTTTACAAAACTCACTTGCTTAAGTCATTATATTACAATTCCCCGCAAGGTATGGAAATGTGGTAAAAAAGTTGGAAAAAGGCCATATTGGCCGGTTGGACTTCTGAACTCTGAATTTTGAACAAGTCATTGTTCAATCTTTGGTGGCTCATCTTGATCTAGGTGGATATTGGTGGCTACCCACCTATTCCAACTGGCTCCTTGTGTCCGTTTTTTATTCAACACGTCTTTTTGTACTGCTTTATAATTGTGAGTTCTACACTTCTGGGGCTGTCTGAAGCCTCACACATTCTTCAGGTGGATACGGGTGGCCTCTCGCCTAATCTAATTGGCTTATTTTGTATGTTTTCATGTCAGCACATCTTGCTGTACTTCCAGGGTTGTTTTGGGGCCCTAAACGTTGTTTTCTTGACTCGCCACAGTCAGATTGTAGACAAAGTCAGAGTTTGATGGCAAAATGTGTAGTTCTCTGAAAGACCTTTCCAACGGGCTATCATGCACCTAAAACAGAGGTCGTATGCAAAAGTTACAACCCTAGGAAGATGAGGTACCAAATTACACCAACTTACCCATAGGGCCCACATGACTTTTGGCGTTTCACCTTCTAGGGTTAGGTTTTTGGATGTCTAGGGTTTTGGCATTCATGAGTAATATGTAAAGGCCCTTTGGAGCCTCATTATAATCCATTCCGCCCAGACGGATGCACGTAGCAGCCGCATCTCTTCTCAGAGATAGCTACCACCATTCGAGCAAGTTTCAGTTCTGCAGTTTTACAGTTTCAGCCTATTTCATTATTTAATAGAAGATATTGTTCACTGAATATTTGTGTTATTTTTCCTATCTCTGTGTTGATTGTATTCA
The DNA here is from genome assembly GCA_009831015.1 of Picea engelmannii. NCBI lineage: Eukaryota > Viridiplantae > Streptophyta > Pinopsida > Pinales > Pinaceae > Picea > Picea engelmannii. The sequence goes on from ML826641.1 coordinate 89,717, forward strand.
GTCTGTTAATCAGTTCGTTCTGCTCTTAAATCCGAATCAGTGGTATCAGAGCGGTCTGCTCTTCATTTATTTTTCTTCGTGCATGTCCCCGACAAGGTCTGGGTACAAGAAGTTGGGACTCGAACCAATTGAGCCATTACCAGATCGACCGCGCCGAGCCCGACAACAACCCATGGGAGACGAAAAGAAAGATGATGGAGCAGGAGATCCTATTAAAATGTTGCTCGAGGAAGCCCTCACGCGACAAAGGAACGAAATGATGGACAACTTCGCGCAGATCCTTCGACGGTTGCCCATGGGAGAAGCATCTTCATCGGGCGGCCATGCAACCTTCTTCAAGGTACAGGTAAATTTTGATTTTCCATTATTTGAAGGACTGATAGATGTGGATGTTGTAGATAAATGGTTGAATCTGCTCGAAGGATATTTTTCTGTCCACAAATTTTTCCAATCGGGAAGAGATCACTTTTGCACTCCTCAAGGTCGTTCCCCATGTTAAAGACTGGTTGGATACTTACTCTGAGCAAAGGGCTGTGGAGGAATCTGCAATTTTTGTGGTGGCCCCTACATGGGATTCCTTCTGGGATGCCATCAAAGAGCAGTACTACCTTGTTGGAAGCTACGAGGACCAATACACCAGATGGACCACCCTACGTTAAGAAAGGGACCAGACAGTACCAGACTTCACCAATAATTTCCATACCCTCCGCACCAAATTGGGTATCAAAGATTCTGAGCGTCATCTAGTGCTCAAATACCACGGTTGTTTGCATAGATACATTCAAACAAAAATGGAGTTCTTGGACATCGCCTCATTGGGCACAGCTTATAGATATGCTGTCAAGATTGAGCATAAATTTTAGCAGAAACGACGAGAGTTTGGATTTGCAAACCCCTCACATCCGAAGCAGGGTAAAGGCAACCCCAACCCACACAGTAGGGGACCAAGTCGCGATGGCCACCCTCAGGACAATTCGTCCAAGCCACAACACAAGAAGAGCAACGAGAAGACAAAGAAGGACACGGGAAAATGGTGTGAGAACCATAAAAGTCCTTGGCACAACACCGATGAATGTCGCTCCAAGCAGTCCCTCGTGGCCGAGCTGAAGGCTTCCGAGTCAGAGGTCGATTTTGATTTCGAGTCAAATCTTGAAGGAGGGAAGCAGATTATCGATGTTGAACCCAGTGCCATGGTCGTTACCACCAAAGTCCGGCCAAGCGAACTAGAAGAACCAGAGGAAGGGGAACGCCTTTTTCACTCGCAGATGTGGGTCAAGGGGGCTCCGATTCACTTCATTGTCGACATCGGTAGTCAGAAGAACCTGATTTCAGCAGAGGTCGTAAAGCGGCTGAAGCTGCCAACGACACCGCACCTGCAACCCTACACCATCAACTGGCTTCGTCAAGGAAGAGATCTCCGTGTCAGCCAATAGTGCCATCTGCCATACGACATCAAGCCTTTCAAAGATGAGGTACTGTGTGATATTGCTTCCGTTGAAGTTTATGATGTTCTTTTAGGACAACCATATTTGTGGAAGCGTCGTGTTGTGTATGAGTCTAGACCCCACAGTGTTATTATTACTTTGGGTAGACAATTGTACAGGATCCCAGGGGTGGCACTGCCTACTGCTATTTCTTTAATCTCTGTTAAGCAATGCAGTAAGGTCATTTCACAGACCGGGAAGTTCGTCTTCTTTGTGATCCGTGCTCACAGTAAGCAGAAGGTCGCCGCCACATCCGTGGCCTCTACACAACGCCTCTCTTTGCAGCAAAAGCAAGTGGACGGGATCGTGGAAGAATACAGAGACATCTTTGTCTCACCTACAGGGGTACCGACACACTGCCAAGTCAAGCATCCAATTGATCTGACCCCCGACGCACCTCTACCTAACAAACCAGTCTATAGATGCTTGCTGATGGAGAATGACGAAATCAAGCGTCAGATCCAAGAGCTTCTTCAAAAGGGGCACATCAAGCCCAAATCCTCCCCTTGCAGAAGCCCGATTGTACTGGTGCAGAAGAAGGATGAGACTTGGCGACTCTGCATTGATTACAAAGCCTTAAATAAAATCACAGTCAAGAACCGCTACCCCATTCCCAGGATTGATGACCTTCTTGACCAACTCAAGGGGGCAAAGTTCTTTAGCAAGATTGACCCGAAGTCTAGCTACCACCAGGTTTCCATCGAACCAACTGATGTTTGGAAGAGAACCTTCAAGTCTAAAGAAGGTCTCTACGAATGGCTAGTCATGCCCTTTGGCTTAACAATGCACCAACCATTTTCATGCGGTTGATGGACGATGTATTGAGACCCTTCATCAACTCCTTTGTGGTAGTATATATGGATGACATCCTCATCTTCAACAGAACGTGGGAGGAGCACATGCGGCATATTCAACAGGTTTTGAGCACTCTGCGGTAGCACAAGCTTTATGCCAACTTGGAAAAATGCTCTGTTGGCACGAACAAGGTCTAATACTTGGGCTACATTGTTGATGAGCATGGGGTACATGTTGATCTAGCTAAGATCCAAGTCATCCGTGACAGGCCAGCCCTGACCACACTGACCGAGCTTCGGAGCTTCTTGGGACTCGTCAATTTTTACCGACGGTTCGTGTTGGGATTCTCCCATATTGCATGGGCCCTCAGCCAAGTGACCAAGGGCAGTGGTAGGGCCAAGTTCGTGTGGGGGAAGGAGCAACAACGAGCATTCAAAGATCTGAAACATCGTTTGTGCTCAACTCCAGTACTCTCCTTGCCTGATCTGCAACAACCATTCGAGATTGAGTTTGGCGCATCTGACTATGCTGTGGGCACAGTTCTCACTCAACATGTGCATCCGATGGCATACCATAGTGAGACACTCTCCGATACTGTCCGAAAATACCCCACCTATGACAAGGAAATGTATTCCATTGTACAAGCTTGTAGTCAATGGAAACATTACATTATGGGGACAGAGACTATCATACACACTGAACGCAAGCCTTTGCAGTTCATACAGACACATGGGAAATTGCAGAACGACTGTCATCAGAAGTGGTCCACCTACCTGCAGCAATTCCATCTCAACATCAAGTATAAGACATGTATCTCCAATCGTGTCACTGAATGCCTCAGTCGGCCTCCTGTGGCTGCACTTACCGCTGTGCTCCATTCCTATGGAAATGAAACATCGGAGTGGCCCCAAATTTACTAGCAGGATCCGGACTTCGCCACCACATATCAGCTCTTGGGTACAGGTGCCATTGTCACTGATTTTCACATTCAGGACTGACTCTTATGCCACTTGGGCCATCTCTGTGTTCCTGCTAGAGAGCGTGCAAAGATGATTTGGGAAGCCCACTACAGTCGGGTGGCAGGCCATTTTGGCGTAGAGAAAATTGTGGCTGTTATTCATAAACATTTTTATTGGCCAAAACTTCGACTGGACGTCAACAAGTATATCAGATCTTGCACTGCCTGTGCCATTGCCAAGCCGACCATCAAGAAGCAAGGCTTATACACCCCTCTGCCTATTCCTGAGAAGCCGTGGGAGTCCATCTCCATGGATTACATGTCTGGTTTGCCGTCCACCAAGCACGGAAATGACTGCGTGTTTGTGGTCCTTGATCGGTTTTCGAAGATGGCCATCCTCACAGCCTGTAAGAAGACTGTCACAGCGACCGATATTGCCAAGCTCTTCTTCGAACGAGTTTGGGTTCACTTTGGGATACCATAGACCATCATCTCCGACTGAGACAACAGGTTCCTCAACACCTTTTGGTCGAGTCTCTGGTCTCTGTTGGACACCAAGCTCACAAAATTCACTTCTTTCCACCCCCAAACCATTGACCAAACCGAGGTCGTCAATCAAATGATTGTGCACATCCTGCGCATGTACAATTCTAAGCATCCCAGTACATGGGACGAGAGTCTCCCATATGTCCAACACAGTTACAACATGGCTTTCCATAGTTCCACCGACCTAGCCCATTTTAGGTGGGTCTGGGATTTCAACCCTTGGGACCCATTGATGTTGCACTTCCTCTTGCCACCGTACAGACAAACTCTTCCCTTGATTAGTCTGCGGTCGACAAAGCCACCAAATTCATTGAGCGTATTCAACATATCTGCCAACAGGCCCAGGAGATTTTGCAGAAATCCAATGCTAAGTACAAGCACCGCCATGATAAACACAGGGTACCACACCAGTTTCAGGTTGGCGACAAAGTCTGGTTACATTTGCAGAAGGAGTGTCTCGTCGGGCCCCATCAGAAGCTTCACCCACTTCGTTATGGGCCTTACACTATCACCAAGGCTGTGGGTAGCAATGCTTTTGAGCTCAACACTCCACCTTTCCTTGGTCTGCATCCAGTATTCAATGTCGACCTCCTTCGACCATATTTTCCACCATTATTGTACACCTCTGAGATCGCCGACCAACTTACACCAACATAGCTCAACCCTGACTGCATGGAACAAGCATCCACCGATCAGATAGTGGACACATAGATCAAGGGCACTCGCCAGCAGCAGATCCATCTTTATCGGGTTGTCAAGGCAGGGCAACTCCTACACCAAGGCAAGTGGCTCACTCGGGGCCAAATCCAGCAGAAGTTTCCTCACCTGATGGAAGAACTCAACGCAATGGAGACCATTGCTTCCTAAGGGGGGAGGATTGATCCAGGTGGATATTGGTGGCCACCTACCTATTCCAACTGGCTCCTTGTGTCTGTTTTTGATTCAACACGTCTTTTTGTACTGCTTTATAATTGTGAGTTCTACACTTCTGGGGCTATTTGAAGCCTCACACATTCTTCAGGTGGATACGGGTGGCCTCTTGCCTAATCCAACTAGCTTATTTTGTATGTTTTCATGTCAACACATCTTGCTGTACTTCCAGGGCTGTTTTGGGGTCCTAAACGTTGTTTTCTTGACTCGCCATAGTTAGACTGTAGACAAAGTCAGAGTCTGATGACGAAATGTGTAGTTCTCTGAAAGACCTTTCTAACAGGCTATCACACGCCTAAAACGAAGGTCGTATGCAAAAGAAACGACCCTAGGAAGTTGAGGTACGAAATTACACCAACTTACCCATAGGGCCCACATGACTTTTGGCATTTCACCTTCTAGGGTTAGGTTTTTGGATGTCTAGGGTTTTGGCATTCATGAGTAATATGTAAAGGCCCTTTGGAGCCTCATTGTAATCCATTCTGCTCAGAGGGATGCACGTAGTAGCCACATCTCTTCTCAGAGATAGCTACCGCCATTCGAGCAAGTTTCAGTTCTGCAGGTTTATAGTTTCAACCCATTTAATTATTTAATAAAAGATATTGTTCATTGAATATTCGTGTTATTCTTCCTATCTTTGTGTTGATTGTATTCAGTCTGTTAATCAGTTCGTTCCGCTCCTAAATCCGGATCACATCTGCAAGTCCATCCTAGTGCAACTTGGTGGATAACATTGGTGCCATATGGGGACGTGTGCTTGATCTTTTGAGCAAAAGTGAGAGCATGCAAGAATCCAGAATCTATTTCCTACATCACAAACATCTCACCAAAAACAACATCAACGACACATGTATATGAAAACCAAGTATAAATTGAAGTTGCACAATTAATATACATGTATATACAAAATATAGTACAAAAAGACGAATACGAACTATTATACATAAAGTACAAAAGAAGAAAGTGAACTTAAATTATGAAGAAAGAATCAGAAAGAATATGAAAGTAAAATACAAAGGAAAGGGTTAGAGATACGTTACAAAGGATGCCCCAAGGCATCAAATGATATCACTGAAGAACAATTTGAGGAGCTGCTCGTTAACAAGCAAGGTCAACTTCTCTCCATCCATTCGGCTGAGGCAAAAGGAGTTCAACCCAACAACATCATGGATGATGTATGGTCCTGTCCACAAACTGTCAAACTTCCCATGTTTCGTCGACTTTTCTTTCCTTTTATCCCACAATAAAATTGTGTCACCCTTTTGAAAGACCCTCGGTTTGGAAGACTTGTTAAAAGTCTTCACTTTTTCTTGATTTTTGACACTCTGATCAAAGGCCTTTCTTCTCTTCTCATCTAACTCTATCAAATGATCCAACCTGTTCTGTAAAGCATCTTTATCTGTGCTGAACCCATGAAGGAGATGATAAGCTAGAAGCCTCAAATGCACTGGCAAGGTAACACCTAAACCATACACAAGCTCGAATGGAGTCTTTCCTGTTGCACTTTTCTTTGTTATTCGATCAGACCAAAGTGCAAATTTAAGCTTACTATCCCAATATTTCTTATTATCCCCCACTGTCTTTTTGATTATGGTCATGAGGTTTTTATTACTTGACTCAACTAGACCATTTCCTTGGGGATAATAGTTTGGTGAATGTTATAAGACAATACCATTTTTAAAATAGAATGAGGAAAGTTCTGTTGAACTGAAATCTTTGGCATTATCAGTTGTGATCTTGGAAGACACACCGAATCTAGTGATAATCTTATCTTCAAGAAAATCCATGACTACCTTATCGGTTGCCCCTTGGTGGGTGTTGCCTCTACCCACTTGGTGAAATAATCAGTTGCAGTTAGGATCCAAGTGAATCCATTACTTGAATTGTCCTTAAACTGACCGATAAAATCAAGCCCCCACTACTACTACTGGCTATAATGGTAAAGCTGCAAGCTTTTGCTTTCCTGAAAACATCTGACACTACTGACAACTTCTAACCATTTTATGAACATCATAAAATATTATAGGCCAATAGTATCCTGCTCTAAGAAATTTTGTGGGATGTGGTTTTAGCTGCATAATGTCCTCCACAAAATCCTGAATGTAACTCTGTCAAAAGTTTCTTAGAGTTTGGCTCATCAACACATCTAAGTATTACCCCATCGGGGTTCCTCTACCCCAATCCATCCTGAATAAAACAATACGCAGATGCCCTTAACCTTAAAGCTCTTCTTTTATGACCAATTAGATGATTTGGGCAAGTAAGGTTATGGAGAAAGAAAATAATATCTGAATACCACTGATTTTTCTCTAACCTCTGAAGCTCTGTAGACATGGCTGGCCTTGGCTGACTGTTCTGACACACTAAATCCAAAACCTGCTCATTTCCTTCTGTTAACATCTGTGCTAGACCCTGTCCTTTGATCAACTTTGTGGGTTTGATCTCTAAATGATACTCTTGAATCTAAGAGACCCACTTTCCTCTTACTCCTAAGCAATCTTGTTGGGATAATATATCTTTTACAACTGCGTGAGGAACATACCCCACAATCTTAGAATATCCAACTTAGACTCTAAAGTGCTTAAGAGATTTGACTAAGGCATATGCTTGCTTTTCCATGATAGTATAATTAATTGTGAACTATGCAATGCCTTACTCATGAATGCAATGGGTTGCTCTTGACCCTCGTCATTCTTTTGAAGCAATACCCTTGCAATTGTATCCTTTGAAGCAAAAGAGAAAATTAGAAAATCCTTGGAGTAATCTGGACTAATTAACACCGGAGATCTGACAATTGAATCCTTAATACTACTAAAGGCTTTTCTTCCTTCACTTGTCTATTCAAATTTAACATCTTTCTTTAGTAACATGAGAATGGGCTTCATGGTCTCAGCTAAATTTGGAATAAATATTCTTACAAAATTAATTTGACCAAGGAAAGATTGTAGGGCTTTCTTAGTTTGTGGCAAAGGGACCCTCTTAATGGCTTCCACTCTTTCTGGGTCAATCTTTACCCCATCTTTTGCAATGATGTGGCCTAACAATTTTCCTTCATCAACACCCATTATTGACTTAGCTGGATTCAAGGAGATGCCATATTTCCGACATCTTTCAAAAACCCATCTTAGATGACTCACATGTCCTGATCTATCTTTTGAGAATACTGTCAAGTTATCCTGATAAATTTCAATAATTTTACCCATCATTTCTTTGAAGGAAAAATCCATTGCTCTCTTGAAGGTGGCACCTGCATTTAATAAGCCAAAAGACATCGTTGAATACTCAAAGGTGCCCCAAGGTGTTGTGAAAGTAGTTTTATTTTGGTCTTCCTTACTTACCAACACTTGGGTGTAACTTGAGAAACCATCTAACATGGACATACTATTTGATCATGTAACTCTTTGAAGTAAGGTTTCCATGTTAGGGAGAGGATAGTTATCTTTGATGCAAGCCAAGTTCAAATTCCTGAAGTCATACACAACCTTATCCCTCCATTCTTTTTTCTGACAACTACTAAGTTAGAACACCAAGAGGAGTGTCTTGTTGGAGCAATAATGCCGGCTGCCAACATCTTTTGAAGTTCTTTCTGAACCATGGGAGCTAACTTGGGGTTTATTTTCCTTAACTTTTGACGAAAAGGCGTTGCATCTTCCTTGAGGGGATAGTGAGTTGAAATACATCTTCTCGATATGCTTTAAGTTCATCATATGTAAAAGCAAACACATCCCTATACTCATGGACAAGATTTTTATTTCTTTTCTTTCTTTTTTCTGAGGTACCTCTTCCAATTTTTATCATTTTAGGATCCTCATTGGTTCCAATGTTTACTTCAATGTAATCACCATGTTTTATTGTTTCTTTCTTTTTATAGCTGTCATGCCTGTCAAAAATATGTTCCAACTTCATGAGTCCCTTGGGAGTAGGATTTTCAAAGTGTTCTTCCTCTTCTTCCAGGTGTATTATATTAAGTAGAAACAAAAATATTGTAGCAAATGCCAGCGAAACAACAAAATATAGAGAATAACAACACCAACAATGATACCTTTATTAATAGAAAGCCAAGTTCACTTGCCTCTTAGTGGGGGCAACCTTTAGCAAAGCAAAGCTCTATTACAACAATTCTCAAGAGAAGACTTTCTCATGTCTTTTACCCCTTATACTAATTCTATCTTCTAAAGAACATTCTAGAGGAAGATCTTTCTAGAAGCAAAAACTTCTATTAAGTCTTCTTACATTAGACTTGTTCACATTATTATATAGGCCTTATTTACTAATGTGGACCTTTATCACATGGAAAATATATTATTCTACCTATGTGAGGGGTTAGGCAGGTTATGTCCCTAACATGCCCTCCCCCTTGAAAAACAACCTTGTCCTCAAGGCTTGAGAGGAGGAAATTGTTGCAAAATGGTAGCCAACTCTTAGGTGGCATTTTCTGTTGGTGTATCCTTCCACTGAACTAAATCTTCCTTGATGGTGTGCCGACGGAGACGACGCTTGCGCTGGTCCAATGCTGCTTATGGCTGCAACCAAATGGAATCTTCTTTATCTAACTCCGGGAGACTAGTTTGAGTTTGGCACTTAGTTCCTATCACTTTTTTTAAGCATGAGACGTCGAAAACATGATGGAGCTTAGAGTGATTGTGAAGAGCTACTGGTAGGCCACATGCCCCAGTCACTTGAGAATTGTATAAGGACCATAAAATTTGGGGTCGAGTTTCTAATAGTGTTTAGCTTTGAGTGAAGTCTGCTTATAAGGTTGCAGACGAAGAAACACCTGGTCTCCTTCAACAAATTGACGTTCGAAATGACTCTGATCTGCTTGTTGCTTCATGTGATTTTGAGCCATAACCAAATTTTCTTTGAAGGTATGGAGAAAGGTCGCATGGACTGTAAGATTGTTGTCAACCTCTTGAACCTTGGAGACACCTTGCATGTACAAGAGAACCAACAATGGTTGTTTCCTATAGATTGCTTCAAAGGGAGTCATGTGAGTGGCAGTATGGTAAGATGTGTTGTACCACCATTCAGCTATGGGTAATCACTGAGCCCACTGATTTTGTCTATCGGACGTGTTGCCGCCTTTATACACACTTGGGGAAACGTGGAAGAAATCTTCAATCTACTCATTGTGTCCTTGGGGGCAAGTCTTGAGTCAAGGTGCTGTCACCTGATCCTTGACTCCTCCGTCTAGGCCAACTCCTAGTGAAGCCAAGGGGGGTAGTCCCTAAAAAATATACTAAGGCTTAAAAGTAAACTAAGTACAAAAAGCTAAATCTAGGAGTTTATTGCAAGTAAGACAAATTTATTAAAGCAAAGCATACAACATTCATTCATTCATTCTTTCAATAGATAAGCTTGATGAAAATAGATATTCAATGTATAAAGTACTTGCACACGAAATATCAAAGGATACAAATATCTGCAAGTAATCATAAGCTCATAGACACATCATAAATAACATGAATGAAAGAAAATACTGCTCAAAGGAAATAAATGTAAAATGAGAACAATGCCTTAAAAGTATCGTGGGCAATTGTTGTAGTGCGTATTTTATTAGATTGTCCTTTGAAAGTAGATTAATGAGGTAAATTTTATTTGCCTTGAAACTAAAGTGTTTGAGAAACAAAAGTGTGGCCTATCTCTTTGTTTGGAAACATGTTGAGAACTTACCGAAACCCCAAAGGCTTCACTAGTAAGTTCAATGAAGGTGTCGGAGGTCCAACACAGGGAGAACCTAGATCTCAAAGTTCCTGTCTGAGTTCACACACTCCCTTCATGCGGTTTCCCTCGCATTGAGATAACATCTATCGAGATTTCCCTAATTAAAACTACTCCGCACTGACCAACCCTGGTTCTGATGAGTTCCTAGGATCGACCTAGGCTCGCAAGGGTTCAAAGCATACATCGGGGATTTGAGGGCAAGGTTTATTTGCCAACTTTGAAATTGCAAGTCTAAAAAGAAAACTAAGCTAACAATTAAAAGATTACTTTGCCAAAATAAAACTAATCTAGGTTGTGTGGTTAAGATAGATTGATTGATTCCTTTAGATTGTAAGATAAAAGTAAAAGCAAGAAATCAAAGAGAGAGAAGCACAACACCACACCACCGATCCCCCTAAAGGGGATGAAGAAATTGGGCACTAGTAGGCCCACTTTTATTAAAGCCTATTACAACTGAGAAACTAAGTTCTTTTTTTTCCTCTTTTTTAGAACTTTTTAGGATCCTTATAGAAATGGATTAAGGAAAGAAACTAAAGCCTAAAACAAACACTCTACTTTTTATTAGGTGACTTGTGATCTTGATCAAACAAGATCATCAAGTGAAACAAGGTCTCTTTGAAAAGAAGAGGTTCAAGGATGGATCTTGAGGCTTGAAAGAGCTTTGACTTGGTCCAAATCAGCTAGAATTTCTCCTTTTCTTTGTAGCGACCTGTTTAAAATCAGCAAGCAAAGAGGATTAGAAACTAACACAAATCAATCTAGACAAATGCAAAAAGGAAAATACTTCCAATCTCTAAAAGTTTTGCAAATTTTATTAAAAGAAGGTGATTTTTTGAGGAATTTTATGTTTTTGTTTTTAAGAGGTTTAAGGGATCCCGATTGCTTGAATGCTCCAAACTTGTCCAAATTGGACAGAGTTTCTCCTTGGATGTCCAACAAGCTGTCAAGGACAGCAAGACATTTGTGCTTTGATCCCTGCAAACAAGAAGGAAAGGGCACTTGCAAAAGAGGATTAGCACTGTCAAAAAAAGAAATAAAATATAGGTAAGGAAAGCTAACTAAACTAGCAACTTTAGAACACATAAATAAGCAAACTAACAAACTTTATTGCTGATATTTTGCTTGCTGTTCGGACAACAAGTAGCTAAGCACTTGAAATGCTAGATATAACAATAAAAGCAATTGAAAAAGATCAACTTTTACCCTTTAAAAACATATCAGAAAATTGCTCAATGAAAGGGGATCTTTTCTTGTGTTAGATCTAGATTATTTAGATAGCAACCCTTAGATAAAATCAGATCTAAACTTCTCTATGCATGGAATAAAAGAACTAAATATTTAGCTTTAGAAACTAGATCCAAATTGTTTGCATGTAGTTGTAAAGTAACAAAGAAATGTAGCTTAAAGAGAGGGAGAAAAAGGAACAAGCTTGTGCTTGGAATATCTTGGGCAATGGAGTCCTTTCTTGATGAATTGAGGAGGGACCTTCTTCAAATGACTTGGAAGAAAGGAAAAATCAACCTAGATCATCCACACTTTCAAGTTGAGGCATCAACTACTTCAAACACTTGCAAATGAAAGGGTTAGACGATGGTACCACCTATAAAAGAGACTTCAACACGCAATAGGTTAAACTAAACAAATATTGCATCTCAAAATCTCTAAAATAGATAAATAGTAAGATCACTAATCAAACTAGTTTAGCAATCCTACCCTACTGAGTAATAGTACTCCTATAAGGCCAAAATAAACCACAATACATAAGCAAATGAAATAGAATAATATCACCTCGTGTATACATGCATCCACACACTTGACAATCCATCACTTGGACCTCCAAAGTCTTCTTTTATTCCAATAAAAAGTATTTACAATCAATACAACACAAGGATCAAATCCCCAAGCTTAGGCTCCCTCAAATGAGGGGGGTCGACCTTCTTTTATAGTGAAAAGGGTGAATAATCCAAAGCGATTGCGCATAGCAAGAGAGGAGGTGCACATTAGCTAAGTGAGGATGCGCCTTGGTTAAGGGAGGGACGAGTGGAGTGAGTGGTAGGTGGAGTGGAGTGATGTGAGGGTAAGGTGGAGTGAAGTGAGGGTGAGGTGGAGTGAACTTGAGTCAGTGGGTGAGGAGGGCGAGTCTCTCTTCTTGGGATTGACTCCCCTCACCTGCAAGTGCGCCAACTAGCTAAGGAAGTGCGCCTAGCTCCCTTGGGATCTCCACCCAAGTGCCATGTCACTCAACTAAGGCGCCTAGACTAGGAGAGGAGTTTCCAACTCACTCTCGGACTCCAGACATGAGAAATGCCCCCGACATGTTTGCTAAATTTTAGCATATTTAATTTTTATGTCTTTTTTACCTTTTTGAGAGCAAAAATCATTTTTGAGTGATTAAAATCATTTTTTTGCCTCAACTAAGACGGGATAAGGGTTTAGGAGGTGCTCTAGCTTAGAAAACGAGCAGAAACATGGCATTCGACACCAACTGATGCCATTTTTATGACTTTATTGACTTTTACAATTAAAATTACCCATTTGACGGGAAATTTTTTATTGACTGAAAGCTTAAAAAAAACCTAGGGGGACTTAGTGCAATTTCCATATGACTCAATAGACATGACTTAGCATGAATATATATACGTTTAGACACTAGACATTGGATTTACCATGTCAAGGCCTAACCACCAGCACATACTCTAGCTTTGGAGGTGATTTGAGTAAAAAAACTTAGAAATTATAACTCACCTAATTTCTCAGGCAAGAAATAATTAACAAGTGAAAACACACACACTAGAGCACATACTCGTGCTCAGGTCTTAGGTGGCCAAGTCTTTTACGAGTTTTCATGCTAACATCATTTATTACAATGCCCTCGAAGGGATGGAAATGCGGAAAAAGTTGGTCAAATAGACCGGCTGAACGTCTGAACACTGAATACTGAACAAGGAGTTGTTCAATCTTTGGCGACTCGTTGGAAGTCTATCCTAGTGCAACTTGGTGGATAACAAGATGCAAAACACTTCAAATATGTTTCCAAACATTCGCTGGCAACTTTAGTTTGTCCATCAGTCTAGGGATGATAGGCAGTGCTGAGATGCAATTGCGTGCCTTGGAGCCTTAACAATTCTTCCCAAAAATTGCTAGTGAAAGTGGGATCACGGTCAGAGACAATAGAATGAGGCATGCCATGGAGTTTGAATATATTTTCCATAAAAAATTGAGTCACCGTGGATGCCGTGAATGGGTGTTGAAGAGCACATAAATGAGTATATTTAGAAAGACGATCTACTACCACCATGACTAACTTATTGCTCGTTTTAGGTAATCCCATAGAAATATCCATCCAAATAGTAGGTGGAATCGGGAGTGGTTGGAGTGTGCTTGGAGCTTTGACAATTTCGCCCTTATTACGTTGACAAGTATCACATTCAACCACAAAGGTGCGGATGTCTTGTTTCATATCGTCCTGGAAAGAAGAACGTTTGACCAGTTCATAGGTTTTGGTAAAGCCTGAATGCCCCATTGTGGGTGAAGCATGAAACTCAGAGAACACCTTGGATTTAAGGTTCGACTCTTTGCTTAAATACAAGCGACCTTTATAGCGAAGATCTTCATTGTGCTAAGAGTAGCCTGGAGAAGCTTGATAATCTTGTTGCAATTTTTGGATCAGGCTAGAAAGTTTGGGGTCGTGCAACCATTCTTGGCTAACGGCCTGGAGCCAGTATGCTACAATGAATGAGAGAGAAAAGAGGGACCCTTCTTCATATTTCCTTGAAAGGGCATCGACAACCACAATTTCTTCGCCCTTCTTGTAAATGATCTCATAATCATATCCAAACAACTTGGTCACCCATTTTTGTTGCTCCGAGGATGAAATTCTTTGTTCCATAAAATACTTGAGGCTGCGATGATCAATTTTAATTGGAAGCATTGCCCCAATTGATAAGGACGCCAGAGATCCACTATGTGCAGAATAGCCAACATTTCCTTTTCATAGGTTGATTGGCCTAAACGTCGCACCGACAATTGTTTTCTAGTGAAAGCCAAAGGTCGTTCGTCTTGCATGAGGACTGCCCCAATTCCTTTCCATGACGCATCGCATTCTAGGACAAAAGTTTTGGTGAAGATTGGTAGTGCCAGGACAAGAGTCGTGCACATAGCCTCTTTCAAGGCTTGGAAGGATTGATCAACTGTGGGAGTCGAGCTAAAAACATTCTTTTTAAGGAGAGTAGTGAGAGAAGCTGCAATTTTGCCATAATTCTGAACAAACTTGTGATAATAGTCCATGAAACCCAGGAAACCACACAAACTTTTAAGAGTTTTAGGGCAAGGCCAGTCCTTCATAGCTTCAATTTTCTTAGGGTCCACCTGTACACCATCCTTGTCGACAATATGATCCAGGTATTCAACTTTAGAGGCTCCAAAATCACATTTAGACTGTTTGAAAAAAATTCGTGCTTAGACAGTAGATGGAGAACTTGATAGACATGGGCGAGATGGGCTTGCCAAGTTATACTATAGATGAGAATATCATCAAAGAAAACTAAGACAAAATGACAGAGGAAAGGATGGAAGACATGATTCACGAGACTTTGAAAAGTGGAGGGGGGATTACATAGGCCAAAAGGCACGACCAAGAACTCATAGTGACCCTCATGAGTTCTAAAGGCAGTCTTGGGAATATCTTCCTCTTTCATACGTATCTGGTGGTAAACGGAATGGAGATCAAGTTTGGTAAAGTATTGAGCACCACTCTATTCATCCAATAGGTCATCAATTAGAGGAATGGGAAATTTGTCTTTGATTGTGAGTTTGTTGAGGGCATAAAAATCATGACACACGCGCCAAGTGCCGTCTTTCTCGAGGACCATGACTACCGGGGAACTAAGTCACAGGGTTTGCCAAACTTAAACCTTGAGGTTTGAAATTCGACGAACTTCAAAAAATATTTCAAATTCGTTCAGGTTCGTCGAACCTCAAAGACAAATTTTATAAAACGTGCTTAGTTTTCGAGTTTGATGTCTGCTTGCTGCACCGAAACCCTTGTTGTTGAAACCTTGCCGCTCAGTCTGCATTGTGAAGTTTGAAACCTTTCCGTCGTCCTGTAGGCTGTCACATGTGTATCGTGTTTGCAGTCCCAAACCATATGTTCCTCGTTGATTGGCCCTCCAAGCTCCGCTTAAACCCTTGTCACTCACTACTTGGGCCTTCGCCGCTCGTCGTCGGGTTTGGAGTTCGAATTGAAAGCCCACAAATATATTATATATATTATAATATATTATAGAACATATATTTTATTATATATAATATATTATTATATTATATATAATATTATTAATAATTAAGATACAATATATAACATATTATTAGATTATTTATAATATATATATATATATATATATATATTTTTGAAAAATGTATATAGTCGAACTTGAAGTCGGATCTCATTCGAACCCGAATCGAACTTAATCCTTGCCGAACCCGAACTCGAACACTAACCATGTGACTTCGCCGAAGAGGAATAGGGCTGGTACTAGGGTGAATAACACTTGCTTTGAGCAATTCTTGAACAATTATTTCAATTTCATTTTTCTGGGCAAAGGGGTGATGATAAGGGCAAACATTGGGAGGAAGACTACTTGGTACTAGAAGAATTGAATGATCATGGACCCCGCGAGAAGGGGGAAGTCCATGGGGATTGTTAAAATAACTTGGTGTCGGGAGAGTTTAGATTGGAGGTTAGGGTGCACAGAGAGTGTCTCAATGGCTTGAATGGAATGGAGTTGGGCAATAATGCCAGGATGACCTTTTTTGAGTAGCTTTTCCATTCGGTGGGAACTGATGATCTTGGGTGAGCCTGATGTGATGCCTTGGAATTTATACTGTTGTCCGTCCTGTTGGAATTGCATGGTTAGGTGCTTAAAATTCATGAGGATGGGGTTGAGAGTGCGTAACCATTCAACACTGAGCACAATGTTACAACTGTCCATGTCGATAACAAACATATGAGATTTCAAGTGGTATTGACCAATTTGTAGGTGCACATTTTCACAAAGCCCACCACATTTCATGGAACCGACATTTGCAATCATGATTTGAAAATTGTTGACTGCACGGATATAGCAATTGCTTTCTTTGGCAATGCGACGATGAATAAAATTATGGGTGTTGCCACTGTCAACTAGGATGATGACTTTCTGATGCTTAATGTAGCCAATTAATTTGAGGGTTTGGGGAGCAAAGAAGCTAGTGAGGGTGTGCATCGAAATCAACTGTTCAACTTCGGGTGGATTAAAGGGCGGAGTAAGATCATCTTCTTGGGGTAGCTCTTCCACAAGGGAAACAACGGCCTCCTCGTCAATAACATCCTTAGGAATGGCCATAGAAAGCTTTTGTTCCTTACACTCGTGCCTTGGAAAATATTTGTCATCACAATTATAACAAAGACCCTTGAGTTGGCATTCAACCATTTCTTCCCTAGTTATTTTCTGGATCTTGAGAGGAGTAGCAGGAGGGGCGGGATTGGTGGGTCGAGGGCAAGGAATAAAGGAGGGTTTTCTGTTTTGGGCGGAGACCCTTGAGTTGGTGAGCCATTAGGACCTGGGCCCGGATTTCATCCTTTAGGCCACTGATAAAGCATTCCCTAAAGAAGGCATTTGGACATGCCCTCTGTTCTAAAAGCCAAGTGCTCAAAGGCAATTATAAAGTCTTCCACTGTGACAAACTATTTCAACTTGGTCAAATGACCTAAATGGTGGGTGTCTAAGTCAAAGCGTTCATAAAGCTCTGCAACAAACTGTGTCCAAGCAACATACCCTTGGCATACATTTTTAAGCCATTGCCACCATTGCTAGTGTTGAGGATCTAGATAGAGAACAACATAACAAAGTTTGGCCAACTGATCAGTAATGCCATGCAAGGAGAAATAATGTTCCATTTGTGTGACCCAACCCATGGGATTCGAGCCATCAAATTTGTTGACCTCAACTCTGGGAAGACGGGGGTCACGATGAAGGGAGTTGGAATGAAAGGCCATAGTATGGGAGGAGTCAACACCTTTTCAGTGTGAAGGTTGTTTAGATGAGGGATGGCCCTGGGATTGGTTCAACACTTTGTTGAGAGTGGATTGGAGGAAGTCAAATCGTCCATAGATGGTGTCAAATTTGCCTTTAACTTGGTCGGTGAAGGTTTCAACTCGAGAATTGATTGAAGCAAGTTCATAGGTCATTTTCTGGATGGTCTCCTTGTGCTGTTTGGTTTTGGCTTACAAGTTAATGATTTCTTGGTTGGGAGTGGTGGCCATTTAAGAGTGAAGGGTGTCGGGGAGGGGAAGTGGTTGTAGGGGAAAAGGGTTGATAAGTGATTTATACAATGACGATCATGGTGAAAAGAGAAATCCAATGGAAGAGGTGGCAAATAAGGGTGTCAGGAAGGGTGGGTGGGTCCACGGAAAAAAAAAAAGGCTTAGAAGTGAAATAGGTACCACAACGATTAGGGCAAAGAGGAATCTAATGGGATAGGTGCCAAATAAAGGTGTGTTAGAAAATTGGGTGTGCTCGTTTAACCATAGACAATATAGCAATATTGTCACCCAACCATAGGCACGAATGCCACCCCCGAGCACCTTGACCTTGACAGAGAGAAGAATTCTGGTAGCAAATCAATAACCAACCAAGGCTAATGCACCAAGCAAAGGTAACCAAGACTGACCAGAAAGTCCAACCCAGAAAGACCGAAATTACAGGTTGCAGGAACTGCAGCTGTAGCTACTCTCGAGACTTGCGCACTACTAGATTTCTGCAGTGCGCACAAGTGGATTTCTGCAGTTTGGAGATGTTTGTCTCGAATGAGAACTGGCGTCCTGTATTTATACTGCTTTCTCTAAGCTACCTGGGCCGACTTCTTCTTCTAGAGGCTAAAGACTCAATATAAAATATTTTCTTTAGTTGACTTCTATTCTAGGGTTATGTCCAAGTCTTTTAGGGTTTCTCTTGCTTCCTGGAATATTCTAATCTCATCAAAGGTCACAAGTGGAGGTTAATACCTCCCGCAACTACCATAATATCAACACTCCCTCCTAGCTAGGGAGGTATAATAGGTAATGGTCTCGAGCACAAACATACCATTCAATCGATAACATCATTATAGCCACACAGGTTATCTCATGATCAAATCACGAGCGTCGTCATCATTATCCAACTGGATAATCTCCATGACAATCAATACAATGTCATCTGATAGAACACAACTGTGTCTATCCATAGTAGTACACAACTACTATCCAGTGGTACACAACCAATCCAAGTAGTACATGGCTACTTAATCAGTGACACATAGTCACAACCAGTGGAACACATCCATCACCGTAGCATACATCTACTGTCCAGAGACATACAGTCTCCATAGCAATCATATCATCTGATATCAACCTGCATAAAAACAATATCATGATATAAAATGAGTCATCTGGGCCATTCTTCCAATCACACCTGTGAGATCTGGAAGAGCATCTGTCCTCATACAGTAAAAGCATCAACCATGGGCTATCTGGACTATTCTTCCCAAGCATGGAAGAATAACTGTCCCTGATTTCTGAGCTTGGACCATTCACCTAACTGGGCCATTCCTCTGGCACTAAACATAGTGCAACCTGGAGAGAATGAGTCTTCCCTAGGGAATGCCTGTCCCTGATTGCTGAACATGGACCATTCACCTAATTGGGCCATTCCTCCGGCACTAAACATAGTGCAACCTGGAGAGAATGAGTTTGTCTTAGGGAATGACTGTCCAGACCATTTCCAAAGGAAATGACTGTCTTGCACCAACCTCCAAAACAAACCATTCTTCGAAACTGCTCACAACTGTGAACTTTGAAAGAATGACTGCCCGATGAGGCAAACCATTCTACTTGACCACTACTGAGAGTGACTGCCAAGAAGAATGACTGTCCTAGACCATTCCCCCACACTTGCCACAAGGGGAATTGCTGTCTATGGTACATCAATAATCTATCGAACCATTTTCATTATGAAAATGATTGTCTGATTTGGACCATTTTCCGAACTGGAAAATGCATGTCCGTCAGAAATCTCAACCACTTTTCGAACTGGAAAGGAACTGCCCATCTTGGACCATTTTCCAAGTTGGAAAATAACTGTTCATAAATCAATGATATATCAGTGCTCCCTCCCAACCTGGAGAGCCATCTCTTCCCTTTCAGCTAAGGGAGTTATCTCCACGATCCCTAACTTGTCTCGTAAGTATGCAAACTTTATCCTGGATAGAGGCTTTGTCAAAATATCTGTTGTCTGCTCATCCGTGGGGATATACTGGAGCTTCACTTCTCAATGTGTTTCAACCGTTCATGAAACACTGGGTGTTCGGATAGAATTATACAACTCTGATTGTCACAATATATTATGGTCGAATCTGGAACCTGATCAAATAATCCAGAAATCAACTTTCTCAGCCATACTGCTTCTGTACATGCCTCACATGTTGCGGTATATTTTGCTTCTGCTGTGCTGAGTGCGACAAACTTCTATCTCCTACTGCCCCAAGATCTCACAGCAGAGCCCAAGATGAAACACATCCCTGAAGTACTCCTTCTGTCTTCTGCACTCCCTGCCCAATCTGAATCTGTGAATCCATGAAGCTGTATATCACTGGATGAAGTATATCTTAAACTATAGTTTAGCGTCCCACGAATATATCTTAGAACATGCTTTTGCAACTATCCAGTGCTCATGTCTGGGTCTCACTTGGAATTGGCTTCGGGTGTTTACAACAAAGCAAATATCCGGTCGAGTATTCACTAAATACATCAATGACCCAATCAATTGTTGATATAGGGACAAGTCTATTGGATTAGAATTTGAGTCTCTTACTTTTCTTATATCTGTGGTCATAGGAGTGTCCATGGATTTGCAATCCATCATTCCAAACTTTTGAAGAATCTTCACTGCATACTTTCCTTGTTCAAGGAATACCTCACCACGCTTCTGCCATACTTCTAGTCCCAAGTAATAATGCATGAGACCGAGATCTTTCATATCGAACTCAGAAGCTAGTTCCTTCTTACACTGGGTGATGAGAGACTCTTCACCTGTCAAGAATAAATTGTCGACATATAGTAGTAGAATCACAGGTGCATTGTTCACGACTTTGTAGTAGAGATTTGGATCTGCATGACTCTTGGAGAAGCCAAGTCTTATTAAGTAGTTGTCTATTCTGGCATACCAAGCTCTTGGAGCTTGCTTGAGTCCATACCGGGCTTTCTTTAATATGCAAACATGAGTGTCTCTGGAGTGTACTTCAAATCCTTGAGGTTGTTCAAATTATACTTCTTCTTTGATTGCTCCATTGAGAAAAGCTGTCTTTACATCCATCTGATGTAAACTCCATCCCATGGAACCAGTAAGAGACATAATGGCTCTAATAGAAGTATATCTGGCAACAAGAGCAAATGTCTCGTCATAGTCTTCTATCTCCTTTTGGGAGAACCCTCTAGCTACGAACCTTGCTTTGAATTTGTCCATGCTTTCGTCTGTTGCATGTTTGATCTTATAGACCCATTTTGAAGTTACTACTGATTTTTCTTTGGGTCTAGGCACATTGTTTCTTCTGAGTTGCCTCTTCAAATGTGGTGGTTCTTCATTTAGAAGCTTTGTCATACATGCTGCATAGCTGGAGAATATTTTGGGCTTTTTTCTTTTTCTGAAGGTGCCACTCGGGGCTTTGAGTATTTCTGCTTCTTGTAGAGTAGCTTCAAGCCAAGCTGGACGTTTCTTGGTTTTTGGTACAATGACTGATTCAATAGGTTCACATGGTTGCATCGGATGATCAAGTTGTTTTGTTTCTTCATTCTGACTTTCTGGGAGACATGTGCTTTCTTCTTTAGGCTCTTCATACTCTTCTTCTTCTATAGTTTCTTATATGGATTTCTTGAAAGCCATCTTTTCATTGAAGGTTACGTCTCTGCTGACTTCAACCTTATGTTGTTTCGAGATATAGATTCTATAGGCTTTGGATGATTCACTGTATCCCACAAATATGCCCTTCTTTCCCGAGGGTTCTAATTTCTTCCTTTTATCCTTGGGGGTGTGAATGTAAATAGGGCATCCAAAGTTTCTTAAGTGTTCCACATTAGGTTTCTTTCCTAAGAAGGCTTCTTCTGGAGTCATATCCTTCAATATGCGGTGGGGGCTTCTGTTCTGAACATATATTGATGTCATGGCTGCTTCTCCCCACAAATACATAGATAAACCTTGATCGTTCATTAGTTCCTTCACAGTTTCTTCAATAGATCTGTTCTTCCTTTCTGCTACACCATTTTGTTGAGGATTATGAGGAACAATTAGCTCCCTCCTAACCCCTGCCGATTTGCAAAAGGCAACAAATTCCTTGGATGTATATTCTCCTCCATTATCTGTTCTCAAGGTCTTGATTTTCTTGTTTGTGAGGTTCTCTATCTCTGCTTTGAATTCTTGAAACTTGYTGAATACTTCGTCCTTTGTCTTCAAGAGATATAACCAAGTCTTTCTYRAGTAATCATCTATGAAKATTACATAGTAAAGAGAAMCTMCTAGAGATTTGAYTGGCATCGGWYCGCAAACATCTGAATGTATTASATCTAGAATTTCCTTAGATCTATTATTGYTGCTTGAGAATGRTTTCTTGAYATWCTTRCCAAGAGCACATCCTTTGCAAATTCCTTCATGTGTAGATTGTAGTTCTGGTATTCCTTCAACCATCTTTTTGAGGAAGGGTAATGCTTGATAGTTGATATGAGCATACCTTCTATGCCAAATTTCATTGGGATTGACTTCATCATGTATAAAAGCTTTATCATTTCGTTCTAGTAGTCTGTATAGTCTTCCTTCACGGGTTCCAATAACTCTAGCGTTCTTTATGATGGAGTCTCTAGACCAAGATAATACTTTTCCATCTACAAAGGCTATTCTGTTTCCTTTGTCTTCTAGGCAAGATATGGATACAAGATTCTTTTCTAAACCAGGTACATATAAGACATTGCTCAAATGAACATTGTTACCTGTTTTCAATTTGACGGAAGCTTGACCAATTCCTTCGACTGGATAGGTGTTCTTATCTCCAAGTTCTACCTTGTAGGATGTCTTCTTTTCATTTAGATTAGAGAGTTTGGCCTGGTCTCCTGTCATATGCTTGTAAGCTCCACTGTCAATTATCCATATGTCATCTTCAAGAGTTCCTGTGAGAGCTGAATAGTGTAGATGATCCGTCTTTTGATTCATGATTTCTGTTGACTGATAACTGGTCAAACTTTGATTTTGACCCAAAATATCAACCTTGACGTTTTTTCCTTCTGAGAGTGCCAAGAGGTGCGCTAGACTAAGGCGCACTAGAATATATTCTCCTTGAGTAAGGTGTTCCATCATAAGGTGCTGGGCAAGAGTTTTAGGGTTTTTGCAACTGCACCTGCTAGTAACCCTAGCGACAGTGATTCAATAATTGCACCTGCTAGAAAACCTAGCGGCAATTCTTCAACGAGCTTGATAACCTTATGGCTTATCTTCCTTCCAGTGATTAGACTGAAGGAAGGAGGTGTGGGCCCATAACCTGTTAGAAAAGTGGGTGTGCTCGTTTAACCATAGACAATATAGCAATATTGTCACCCAACCATAGGCACGAATGCCACCCCCGAGCACCTTGACCTTGACAGAGAGAAGAATTCCGGTAGCAAATCAATAGCCAACCAAGGCTAATGCACCAAGCAAAGATAACCAAGACTGATCAGAAAGTCCAACCCAGAAAGACCGAAATTACAGGTGCAGGAACTGCAGTTGCAGCTACTCCCCAGACTTGCGCACTACTAGATTTCTGCAGTGCGCACAAGTGGATTTCTGCAGTTTCGAGATGTCTGTCTCAAATGAGAACTGGTGTCCTGTATTTATACTGCTTTCTCTAAGCTGTCTGGGTCGACTTCTTCTTCTGGAGGCTAAAGACTCAATATAAAATATTTTCTTTAGTCGACTTCCCTTCTAGTTTTATGTCCAAGTCTTATAGGGTTTCTCTTACTTCCTGGAATATTCTAATCTCATCGAAGGTCACAAGTGGAGGTTAATACCTTCCGTAGCTACCATAATATCAACAAGGTGTTGGTGCTAAATAAGGGTGGTTTATTTATTCCTGCGGAGGTATACCCCAGCCCGAAGAATAGTGCAATGACAGAATACCCAAATTGTTGACATGGACAATTGTGTTGGAATTTTGGAACCAGGATGTAGAAGGTAGGGTTGCACAACAAAATTTCCCTTCTATTGCTTTCCTGTTCTGTTCTGTAAGGGTTAGGGTTTTCATGGTTCCTATAGACAAGGGTTTACCTTGTGCTATAGCTCTTTGATATACGTGCAAGGTTGAACAGTAGTACTCGATCCAATATCTTTGGGCACCAACTAAGGAGGTTCGACCGTACCCTTAGTCGTACTACTTGATTATCCAACTACTAGAGAGTGTCTTCTCGAGTTTTGTTCTCAATGTCACTATAGCAGTCATGCAGTCGATTGGTTGATCTAGAGCTTGTTTCATGAGACTTAGGTGACTCCCGATATACCTAATGGTACATGGGTGTGATGGTCATGTACAGATTCTGTTTGATGATTGGACTTGAAAGGGTACCAACAGGGGTTACAGAGGTTTCCAACATGGTGAAACGTTTGTTTCGAGTAACCTCGTGAAACCGTTTGTATTTCCTGCTTGTAGTCTTCCCCAGCCGTAGTTTTATCTACTGAACGATAGATCTTTGTGCTTTAGGGACGTCGATAGTACATGTCTCTACCATGAAAAAAAAATTCCCACAATTTCTATAGAGGAAAGAGCTCTAATGCCACTTGTAAGGTACCAAGTGTATTATAATAAGCAAAAATAAAAATATTATAGCAAATACCAGCGTGTTAACCCCTAGATTTTCACCCTTGAAAATCTTGAGGGTTAAGAGCCAACATGCATCATTGGGGTTGGCATACTAAGATTTTTCTAGCGTTCAGTACTTATGTTGAGCAGGAGTTTGGTTCCCACATGAGGCAGATACATGATTAGTACATGGTTTCTTGGTTCAGAGTCAGAGATGACTTAGTTTCCATGCATTTTGAGTGAGATACAAGTGTTGCTAAATTTTAGGAGACACAGTTTGAGTGGGTCTCTTCACAGTTTGAGGCAGTTCTGAGCGTACAATATGAGTCCTTACATGATTCTAGGCCCAATGACACTTTTTCGGGCGACATGCAAAAAATTTCTATTTTTAGTAGGTTTTTCTCTAGGCCCTAGATTCAGATTCTGAGAGCGCAGTATTGATCCTTGAGACATCCAGAGTCTTTTGAACCTTTTCTGGGATGATTTGGCCCATATTGATATTTTTAGCAGGGCGAGCACCATGACTTGTATGTCGGTTTTGATCGCATATTCGGATCCCTTGCACGAAGATTGAGATCAATGAGTATAAAGTCAAGGGCATTCAAACAACTTTCTATTTTTAGTAGGTTGAGTACCAGGGCCGGCATGCCAATTCTGGTATCAGATTCAGATTTCTTGTGGAAAATCGAATTCAATGAGTATAATATCATGGACATGCAAGGACTTTCTATTTTTAGTAGTAGAAACATGATGGTGCTCGCTCAGTCATGCTGAGCATTTGTGGAAAGTTTGGGTCGGTTTCGACAAGTTTCAAAATTTTGGGACCGGATGGATATTTTTAGCAGCTGCTATATTTAGTAGGTCCAGTCATCATCCATGCAGTGCCAAGTGGCACCCTCAGAGGTCGACATGTGGCAGTTCTCTAGACTGATGTGGCATCCACCTAAGCTAGGGTGCATATTCCCAAATTAGGGGGTCACATGAGTTCACTTGTGTCATCTCCCTCATGCTTGAGTCAACTGAAACTTCACTCATGTGTTGGCAGCTAATTGTAGCCTTCACTTACCTCTTCACTTCAGTTGACTTAGGCGCTTTTCTCACTCTCACTTCCACTCATCCTCTCTTCCTCAATGCGCCTTCTCCTCTCTCATGCATGTGGACACATGGCTAATTAACTTGAAGCATGTCTCAGTTACTTGGACATGCAGTTATGTTTAGCCTCTCTCATGCATCCATGCGCCTTACCTACCTTCTCTCTCTCACTCAGCTTGACATCCACTCCTTCATGCATTCCTAAACAAGTATGGTGCATTCACTCACTCTTCTCCATGCATTCCAACTCACATTCACATTCACTTATCTCAGTACTCCTCCCACATCCAGTCAGACTCTATTATTATCCTCCTCATGCGTCCTCACTAGCTATATATTGGAGGTTAGCCATTGGTTATTTCGTCGGTTCTTGTAGTAGCAGCAGAGTGTCTCTCTCATTCTCTTCTCTCTTGTTCTCTAGTCTAGTCTAGTGGCTCGTCTTTGGGCAAAGTAGTCATAGTATGGGTTGTAGGTTTGTCAAGTGTGGTGCAATCAACTCTTTTGTAAGCAGATCAATAAAGAAGTGTGTGTTTGTCATTCAAACCACTTTTCTTGGCAATATTATGGTAATTTTCTGATATGTCATTTTCTGAACTATTTATCATCTTTAATTTCGATCATTTTGAATAGTTTTCATCTTCTTTCCAGTCTATCATCATTGTGCTAACCCTGCAGGTTCCCTCAAGCATATAAGATTGATTTTCTCATTGTTTTGGACCGCTTTTACACGCTGTCCAAGACAAAACAGCGCGCTGATTTTTTTTTTTTGTTTTGAACGCAGAAATCAGACCTTAGATCAACCAGCAAGGCACTTCATTGTGCCTAGGGACTCCCCCCAAAGGCTAGTGAGCACTGGCCCAAACGAAGAGGGGTTTGGCTAGTGATAATTTAGGGCCATTACTCCTTGAATTAGCGAAGTTTTCATCGCTGTAATAACAGGTTATATCAGCTCAATTGTGTTGATGATTACAACTGCGTGAGACATCCTCCAGGACACAGACTGAGTGAGTCGGCCTGTGAGAGAGCCCATGAGTTGGGTGTGCCCATGAGATGGGTGTGCCCATGAGATGGGTGTGTTTTTCCTCTCTGAGACGAAGATGGAATGCTGTGTACCCCTGTGTGGGGTGAGGAAGCCCATGAGTTGGGTGTGCCCATGAGATGGGTGTGTTGTTCCTCTCTGAGACGAAGATGGAACGCTGTGTGCTCCTGTGTGGGGTGAGGAAGCCCATGAGTTAGATGTGTCGTTCTCTTTGAGACGGAAATGAAATGATGTGTACCCTTGTGAGGGGTGAAGGAGCCCATGTGATGGGTTTATTGTTCTGCTCTGTGCAGAGAGTTGAGATGATGTGATACTCCAGATGATTCTCCTGTGAGATGCAGTGAGATAGAGATCTGTTGAGTAGGACGTTCCTGTCGCTAAGCACATGTAGACGTGATCCTAGTGGCTGAGCACTAGTGAGTGTGTATTCTGATGATTCTCCTGTGAGACGCAGTGAGATAGAGACTTGGACGTCCTTGTGGCTGAGCACAGGTGGACATGCCCTTAGTGGCTGGGCACGAGTGGGTGTGAGATCCCTTGCTATATTGTCTAAGAGTCAAACTTATCTGTAACCCTATTTGTGTTGTAAAAGGTATAGGTCGGCCCCACCATAAAGTGAAAGATAATTAATATGGTAATTATTAATTATATTTTGAGTTATTGAGGTTGGCCCTGTTGTGCCAATAGACACTAGTTTTGATATGTCCAGTCTAATATAAATAAAGGTGATTTCCCCATTGAGGAAACACAACACAAGTGTGATTTTGGAAATTTCAGCAAGTACAAGTTCTAGGGCTGAAGTGCGCACCTCTCTTGGGCGCTAGCTTTCTAGGTTTTGTGAGCACCCTTTTGTGTGCTAGGTTTATGGTGTGGGAGGTCTTTCTCTTGAAGAATATAGAAAAGGATTGGCTTGGTTTTCTTCCCTTGTTGAGAAGGGTTTCCCAAGATACTTCTTGTTTTCTTGTGCATGGTGTTTTCTTCTTGTGATCTTGGTTACTGTAGCAAATTGTTAATGGTGTAACTGCAATTGTCTATGGTTCAAGTAAAATGCTAAAATTGGAATGAACTTCATGCTTGAGCCCAGGTGAATGAAAAATAAACATGGAATTAGAGCATAGGTCTTGAAGAAGCCATTGCACAAGTCTTCAAGGCAAGCCGTCCTCTTTTTGCAGAACCGTACAACCCTTCTAGGGTTTCCAGAAATTCTGTACGATCCTCCTTCTTTTTCAGTTCCAGCCCTTAATACTTGGACGTTGAGGCAAATTTTGGCATAGGAGAGTATAGGCTCCTCCAGCGCACCTCCAGAGACTCTTAGAGTGAAATTTCGAGCATTTTGAATTTTTGGCCCTAGGGTGTCTAGGGTTTCGCATTTTTTTGTAGACTTTTGGATTTAGGGTTTCTACAACTCATTGAAGGAGCTCCTCAACTCACCATTATTCCCGTGACTCTCTTAAGGTTTACTGTTGGCAGTCATTAGCCCAACAAAACCTAAAGTTGCTAGCCTAGCCTAGCCGTTAGGTTTTCTAGCCCAGTTGACAAGGGTTTGTGAAGAAATCTGAAAATATGAAGAACAAAACCTTGGTGGAAGATAGGTTTGATGGATCAAGCAACTTCAGCTCCTGGAATTCAAGACTTCAGATCACCCTTGAAGAGGATGACCTATTGAGTGTGATACAAAAGACTTTATCAGAGACAACTACTGATGAAGAGAAGGAACAAAGAAAGGAAGATGACGTCAAGGCAAGGAAGATAATCATCTACTCAGTAAGAGATCATCTCCTACCTCATATTTCCAATCTGAAGAAAGCTTATGAAATGTATGAAGCATTGAAGAATATGTTTGAGAGTGACAACACCCTCAGAGCCCTTACATTGAAGGGCCAGCTCCAAAGTATCAAGATGACAAAAGGTGATACCATTGCTACCTTCTTTATGAAGATGTCAAAGATCAGAGATCAGCTAGGTGCCATTGGAGAAATCATATCTGACAGAGAACTTTTTTTTACCACTCTCAATAATCTTCTAAAACATTGGGAACCATTTCTTCAAAGTATCAGCGGAAGAGAAAAAGTACCTACTTTTGATCGTTTGTGGACAATACTGTACCCAAGAAGAACTTGGACTTAGAGCTAGAGGAGTGGAAGACTCCCCTGATGACAATCATGCTCTTGCACTTCATACAAAGAAAGGAGGAAGATTTAAAAGAAACTTCAGGCAAACATTCAAAGATGAGAAGAATTCATTAGCATCAGGTTATGATTAGAGAAGAGACATGACCGAGATCCAGTGCTTCAAATGTGACAAATATGGACACTGTGCGAGAAATTGTCCTACTAGAAAGAAAGGAAGACAATATGCTTCCATCGCTGACATTGATCCAGATCCACCTCAAAAGAATGAAGACAAGAGAGATGAGGATTACTTCCTCTAAACCAAATGCAAATTGAGCATGACTGCAGACTCGGGTAAATTGTTTGATTTAATCATTAAACCTATAGTTGATTGCATCCTTGATAGTGAAGGGTATTATCCCTAGTATGGGAGCCCTCATGACTTGGATCATTATCTCTGGTACGGGAGTCCAACCTTTATTGATTGATTATTATTCTAGTACAAAGGTCATCAAAATACTGTAGAGTCAGTAGAGCACCTGAGAAGACAAAATATCTTCAGAAAAAGAAGATATCCTTCTTTCAGACTTCAGAGGGAGTTACTTGACTCAAGAGGGAGTCAAACAAATTGAGAAGAAAGAAGAGACATTACCTTCTTCCCTTCAACAATTTAGAGGGAGACAACTATTATTCCAGTTGATCTAGCTGCTCCAGTTGATATCCCTAGAAATATTGCAGTAGGACATAAAAGGCCTGTTTGGGCTCGACAAACTCTGCAAGAGGCAGTGGGATATGTAGCCCCTCAAGGAACTTACCGAGAAAGCAAGAAACCGAAGAGATTTTCGAGCTACCTTTCAGCCATGAGCCACATCATTGTTTTTGAGCCTTCTTGTCATGGAGAAGCTATAAGTGAGAAAGTATGGCAAGATTCCATCAGTCTATCTTGAAGAATGATGCATGGGATATTGTTCCGAGATCAGAAGGGATGTCTGTAGTGACTTCCAAATGGATGTATATGATCAAGCATGCAGCTGATGAAAGTGTCGAGAAATACAAAGTGAGATTTGTAGCCAAAGGATGTTCACAAGCAGAGGGATTTGACCTTGATGAGACATTTGATCCAGTAGCCCGATACACTTCCATCCGTACTATCATCCATGAGTTGGAAACTACATCATATGGATGTAAAGACAACCTTTCTCAATGGTGAGATTGAGGAAGAAGTTTACATCAAGCAGCCAGAGGGATTCGTGACATACGATGAGAAATCTCATGTGTATAGGTTGAAGAAAGCCTTGCATGGACTAAAGCAAACACCTTGTGCTTGGTATGAGAAAATGGATGGATTCTTGATGAGTTTGGATTTCAGCAAGAGTGTTGCTGATCCAAACCTATATTATCATATTGTTGTTGATGAGTGTTTGATCTTGGTCCTGTATGTGGATGATTTATTCCTTACCGACTCAGAAAGACTTATTACTGAAATACAAGCGAACATTGACTTCTGTTTTTCGATATGAAGGATCTGGGTACGATGCACTACTTCTTGGGACTAGAAGTATGGCAGAGAAATGATGAGATACAGTGGAAATATTCGAGATGATGGACTGCAAATCCATGCCTACACCGATGATGATGAACTTGAAGAAGATAAATGAGGCTTCTTCCGATTCAGATGAGATTGATCCACATGTGTACCAAAAACTTATTGGATCATTGATGTATCTAGTTAACACTAGACCTGATATATGTTGATGCAGATTGGGCAAGGAGCACAATGGACCGAAAGAGAACATCTGGTTGTTGTTTTACCTTGGGGTCTACCATGGTTTCCTGGTGCAGCAGGAAACAAAGCTCTGTAGCCTTGAGTGTGGCAGTTCACGAAGCAGTGTGGCTTCACAAGCTTCTGACAGATTTATTTGATCATGAGATGGATCCTACCATTATTCATTGTGATAACCAAAGCTGTGTGAAGCTCTCTGAGAACCCTGTGTCTCATGATAGATCGAAACACTTTGAGATAAAATATCATTATATTAGAGACCTGGTGCAAAGGAAAGCAATACACGTGCAATACCTTCCTACCCGTGAGCAGATTGCAGATATCTTCACCAAACTGGTTGCCAAGATGAAGTTCGAGTACTTCCGTGCGAGACTTGGCCTGGTGGAGAATACCTCCCTAGCTGAGAGGGAGTGTTGATGATTATAGCCAAGACAAAGATTGAGTACTTCCGTGAGAAACTTGGCCTGGTGGAGAATGCCTCCCTAGTTGAGAGGGAGTGTTGATGATTACAACTGCGTGAGACATCCTCCATGACACAGACTGAGTGAGTCAGCTTGTGAGAGAGCCCATGAGTTGGGTGTGCCCATGAGATGGGTGTGTTGTTCCTCTCTGAGACGAAGATGGAACACTGTGTGCCCCTGTGTGGGGTGAGGAAGCCCATGAGTTGGGTGTGCCCATGAGATGGGTGTGTTGTTCCTCTTTGAGACGGAGATGGAACGCTGTGTGCCCCTGTGTGGGGTGAGTAAGCCCATGAGTTGGGTGTGTCGTTCTCTTTGAGACAGAGATGAAATGATGTGTACCCTTGTGAGGGGTGAAGGAGCCCATGTGATCGGTTTACTGTTCTCCTCTGTGCAGAGAGTTGAGATGATGTGATACTCCAGATGATTCTCCTGTGAGGCACAATGAGATAGAGATCTGTTGAGTAGGACGTTCCTGTGGCTGAGCACAGGTGGACGTGATCCTAGTGGCTGAGCACTTGTGAGTGTGTATTTTGATGATTCTCCCGTGAGACGCAGAAATATAGAGACTTGGACATCCCTGTGGCTGAGCACAGGTGGACGTGCCCCTAGTGGCCGAGCACTAGTGGGTGTATGAGATCCCTTTCTATATTGTCTAAGAGTCAGACTTACCTGTAACCCTATTTGTGATGTAAAGGGTACAGGTCGGCCCCACCATAAAGTGAAAGATAATTAATGTAAAAGATAATTAATATGGTAATTATTAATTATTTTTTGAGTTATTGAGGTCGGCCCTATTGTGCCAATAGACACTACTTTTGATGTCCAGTCTAATATAAATAAAGGTGATTTCCCCATTGAGGTAACACAATACAAGTGTGATTTTGGAAATTTCAGCAAGTACAAGTTCTAGGGCTGAAGTACACACCTCTCTTGGGCGCTAACTTTCTAGGTTTTGTGAGCACCCTTTTGTGTGCTGGGTTTATGGTGTGCTAGGCTAAGAATATAGCAAAGGATTGGTTGGGTTTTCTTCCCTTGTTGAGAAGGGTTTCCTAGGATACTTCTTGTGTACTTGTGCATGGTGTTTTCTTCTTGTGATCTTGGTTACTGTAGCAAATTGTTTATGGTGTAACTGCAATTGTCTATGGTTCAAGTAAAATGCTAAAATTGGAATGAACTTCATGCTTGAGCCCAACTTAATGAAAAATCAACAAATTGGAGGGTGGACATTTGTGCTAACACAGTGGAACACCAAAATATAGAGAAGAACAACACTAACAATGATACCTTTATGGATGAAAATCCAAGTTCACTTGCCTCTTTGAGGGGGCAACCTCCAGTAGAGCAGAGCTCTATTACAATAATTCTCAAGACAAGACTTTCTTGTGCCTTCTACTCCTATTTATACTAATTCTATCTTCTAAAGAACATTCTAGAAGAAGATCTTTCTAGAAGCGAAAGCTTCTATTAATTCTTCCTACATTAGACTTGTTCACATTATTATATATGCCTTATTTACTAATGTCGGCCTTTATTACATGGAAAATATATTATTCTACCTACGTTAAGGTGTAGGTTGGTTAGGTCCCTAACATGCTGCTTGTTTGCTTGAGGAGCTCCAGAGGCAAAGGAGATCGCACTTTGGGAAGCCATGAATGCTGCAAAAACAGTAAATAAATGTGCTCACCAAATATAGGAATTCCCACACCCTTCTTGCTTCCCACAACTGTCCTCTTGCTGAAAATGCACCAAAGCTATAAGAGGCTATTAGGGTTTCTAGAGATTTCTAGATGTTTCTCTTCTCAAATTAATAAAAATAGTTAAAAAGCTACTGGACAACATTATAAATTTTAAAAAATGAAAATTTCGAGTTTTTGTCACCATTTGAGGAACCCACAATCCTCTTGGTTGCTTGGACGGGCCCCCAAACGAAAAAAACGAACGTCGAAACGACCTCCATACGGGTCGAAATGATGTCGACCATATCGTATGGTGTTTCCAAATCGGGAAATTATGTACGGTACGACCAACGATGTTTTGGCATAGTTTTGCACCTGATTCGACGTTTCGGTACGTTTTGTGTATTGGTATGACACTTAGGGGGTTGTTTCCTGTAACATAGACTTGGAGCAAGCAAAAACAAACTCTTCTTAGCTATTTTGGTCAAGGAAGCTTCTACTAAAAATCTTTAGCTTGTTGATGCAATACTTGATGTAGATCTCTTCAATATCAAAGTAATAATGAACACAATTTAAATTGAAAAAAATCGTAACATGACTAGGATCAAGTGTCAAGGATATTTGGATAGAGTAAGCACCCTATGGTATGCGCTTTGTCCATCACCTCTATTGTCGTCCTTATACACACTTGCAAACGTGGACTAAGTCTCAATCCACTTAGTGTGTCCTCGGAGGCACAATGCCTAAGTTCAAGCCCACTGTCACCTCGACTTGAACTCCTTCCGTCTAGGCTTACTCCTAGGGAAGCCAAG